>BDMB01000099.1:538695-594797 GCA_016859785.1 Macrotyloma uniflorum
AATAATAATAATAATAATAATAATAATAATATTAAATAATAAAGTTTAATATAAAATTAGAAACATTAAAGTATTATTTTAAATTTAAATATTAATATTTATTGATAAAAATTAAATATCATAAAAATGTTTAATAATTTTTAAAATTTTTATATCTTTATGATTAATTTGATTGATTAATATTAATGGTTGTTATATAAATTTTAAGACAATTTTTTTATTATTTTAAATGATCAATTTTAAGATTTTTTATGATTTAAAAAGTTAAGTTGATAGTTTATTTATTAAATAATAAAAATATTTTAAAAATTCATGTAAACATTGATATGGTATATTAAAAAGATTGATGAATATAAACATAAATGTTAATCATAATAATTGATAATAAAGATTGAGAAATACAAACATTGATAGCGACGTTACGAAAGTTTTAATCTTTATAATAGTGTCTAATTTTACAATGAATCATTGGGCGATGTTTGTTACATCTTCGATTTTATCATTATGGTTGTTGTTCTTGAATTTTAAGAGAAATTTGTGGAGAATTTTCTTCTTCATAAAACCCTAGATTTTGGAATTCAATTAAAAAAGTACTCAATTGGTTAGTATAATTTGATTGGTAAAGAGAATTCATGTAAACATGTGTTGATACTCCAAATAAGTTTGGGATATCTGAAGTTGTTACAAAAGAATGTACTTTGTTAATTGTGTTTGGTTTTGGCATTACATATTGCGGAAGTAAGGAAACATGTTGTTGAGGATCGTCATATGATAGAGTGGAAGTCGCACTGGTTTCGAAAGTGGCTCTAGTCCATGGTTGTTGGTGGGTTGTTCGATCTTTGAGTAGTCGTGGTACAGATAGAAAAATGATAGAATTGGTAATGTACCATTGCATGTATTCTCTTATGTGAAATAACGGGTCTTGCATTTGATGACCTACTAAAGTCAACTCACATCTATTATTATGTCGATCTAGTGAGCATGTTTTGTTATCAATTTTCGTCATGTAGGTCATCCAAATTATTTGGTGGAAAAAATACTTCTTATAACAAAACGAATTATAACTTCACTATATCATATTGGTGTCATTCAACAATTGTAAAACAAATGATGGTTGTACATGTTGTCCATAATTGGGCATTGTTGTATGCTTGAATTGGGATTGGTCTTTGTAAGTCGTTATATGGGCCATAAAAACTTCCACCAAAAAATGATCTTTGTTATTAAAAAAAATGAATTAATAATTTTGTGACAAAGAAATACTTGATCAGCTTGAATGTGATAAAAGACAGTTCTATACCCAACAACATTATTATGAGGTACATTTCTAAAGTTTAGCACTCTACCCCTACTCTATTTATAAACCAATGGGTATGTTGCTGGAAGACTTGAAAATGGAGCAATATAGGGCATGCAATGTCATGCCCAAGATTGTAAAAGGGTATACACAACCATTGTTTTGACCCTTACATTCTTACTCTACTCATATCCTTGTACAACACAACTAAACAAGCAGACCCCCCAACTATAGTGCTTAGAACGTCTAAGATTAGTTAATAAAGTTAAATACATAAGATGAACTTTGTTTCCTTTTTTACAAGAATCAAAATACCTCCAATTTAAACCTAATATATATGTCCTACAATGGACGTGAAGTTGTTTTTTTTTATGGTTCTTTTGGGATCTGTAAAATATTTCTCCTAAGCCATTTTATCTTGATCATAGAGCCAATTGACACAATGCCTAAATATGTGTCACACATTTCTTCCCAATATAACATTGTTTGGCCAATGACTGGTAATCCATCAACTCTTAACTTGAGTTGAAGTGCAATATCCTCTAGGGTTATGGTGCACTCTCTTGTTGAAAAATATAATGTGTGAGTTTCAGGTCTCCACCTTTCTACCAAAACTATTATCAAAGCATAATCAATATTTAGATGTTTTAACTTTGCTATTCTAGCAAAGCCTACTTGTTATAGTAATAAAACAATTAGAGGGTGAGATTCTGGAATTGAATGATAGTAACACGATATAATATTTTTGGTGTCTTGTAATGATTAACAAATTAGGTACAACATGTGTTCATATAGAAATAAAATTTAAGCAAATATGATATGTTAAATGTACCATCATACGAATGGAGATAATTTTGTGTTCATTTTGCTTAGACAACAACATTTTAGTTGGCTAATATTTTAGTTATGTGATAAATGATCTTTGAAAGACAAACAAAAAATAAATAGACATTTGGATGCAAGTGAGAATGATAAGATTTAAATTTAACAAAGTCATATTGTGTGTATTTATAGATAACTTTAACATTGGATTCCATGGTTGGCTAGCATGAATCTCAAAATACATCTTCCTTTGTTGCGAGACGAGAAAACATGGTCAAAAAGTGGTGAAGTGTATTTGATAAGTCACACTCACTCGATCTACGTGCTCCTTAGAAGACATCTTTCTTTATTGGAAGAAAAGAAAATATGGTTAGAAGGTGGTGAAGTGTCCCTAATAAGTCACACTCACTCGATTTATGTACTTCTTAGAAGATATCTTTTTTAGTTGGGAGAAGAGAAAGTATGGTTAGAAGGTGGTGAAGTGTGTTTGACAAGTCACACTTACTCAATCTACATGCTCTTTAGAAGACATCTTCCTTTGTTGGGAGATGAGAAAACATAGTTAAAAGGTGATGAAGTGTGCCCGACAAGTCATACTCACTCAATCTACATGCTCTTTAGAAGACATCTTCCTTTGTTGAGAGACGAGAAAACATGATTAGAAGGTGGTGAAGTATGCTTGATAAGTCACACTCACTCGATCTACGTGTTCCTCATAAGACATCTTCCTTTGTTGAGAGGCGAGAAAGATGGTTAGAAGGTGGTGAAGTATGTCTGGTAAGTCACACTCACTCAATCTACATACTTCTTAGAGGACATTTTCCTTGGTTGAAGGAAGAGAAAGTATGGTTAGAAGGTGGTGAAGTGTGTCTGGTATGTCACACTTATTTAATATACGTGTTTCTCAAAAGACATCTTTCTTGATTGGGAGAAGAGAAAGTATAGTCAGAAGGTGGTGAAGTGTACCTAGCAAGTTACATTTACTCAATTTACATGCTCTTTGATGAACACCAATCGCAAGGTGTTTGCAAAACTCAAGTATGTCTAATTATTGAACTTTTATATATCTATTCAATAATTTCAATTCATATTTATTTATATCATTTTTATTATTATTAATTAAAAAATTAATAATATTATAAATTAAAAATTTTACTAATATACACAAAAATTAATAATATTATAAATTAAATAAATACATATATAAAAACATTATTTTTATTATTAATTTTATTTATAATTTTTTATCTTAGGTTTTATTTATATTAACTAACAAAATAAATTTAATGTTATTATCAATGAAAAATATAAAAAAATATTATTAAGAAAATATTTTATTTTCAATTAATTTAAAAAAAAAAAATAAACCCTTGTTTGAACATTGATGAAATTGACAATATACTATTCTATGTATTTTTTTTATATAAAATAATAAGTTTTGTATTGAATGATTGTTTAATATTCAACTCATGAATGTTTCATATGTAGATTCATTAAGTAACTCAATTTTAACGATGTCTTCTAACAAATCAAATTATAATTTTACTCATCTGAATGATGTCATTCAATATTGAATTATAAAAAAAAAATATACTATATCAAATCTACAATTAGACATCTCTATTAGTATTGATCTTGGCAATTCTTTACATAAGATTATAAAAATTAAAAATAATTTAAACTTATTTTACCTCTTTCATACAAGGTACATTTAATATAATATTTTTTTTAAAAATTTAGATATTTAAATATATATATATATATATATATATAATAATCAATTAATTAACTATATTATTTTATTATAATCTTAAATTTTTATTTTTGATAAAATATTTAATTTTAAATTTAAATATTTTTTCTATATTTTTTTAAAAAAGCGAAGTAAAAAAGTCTGTTTAAAATTCTGAATTCCAAACCGCTAAAAAAACTGCTAACTGAAAGTTAAAAATCGATTATCAAATAACCAAATTCTCATGATAAAGAGTATTAATTTGGTAAATAAAATACAATTAAATTCATTTAAGTATTATTTTATTAAAATAATATTATTTATTTAAAAAACTCCCATTTGTTACCTTATTACTTCTATTGTATTTGTTCCATATACCTATATTAGAATTGTACCCTTCCAAATTCTATTATAGACATGAAAAATTTGTATCAATGTTTCTTCTAAGAGGATCAATTTTTTTTCAATTTCCCATATGAGCATTGATTGAGTTTTGACTTGATAATCTAAAATCATTGGATTCGAACAAAGTTATAAGTAGGGAAATCATTGAGTTTTGACATTTTTACATTTCTTGCATACACGTTGGTATTATTTTTCCGTATAATGTTTTTGTAATAAAGTTAGATTAGCATTTGACATAATTATTTTATCAATATAATCTTATACAAAAATTAAATCATAATCTAAAATTAATTAAAAGCATTTATAAATTTGATTGTTTTATGTGAGAATAAATTTATAAATTTGTCTAAACCTAAACAAATGAAATTTTGATTTTTTTTTTAATTAGACTAACAATCTTTATGTTTTTTAATAGATTTTCAAAAAATTGATTTAACACTAATATCAATAATTAATTTCAGTATAGAACTCGTTATTAAAACTTATTATTTTAACATTGGTACTAATTAAAACTGTATTATTATTATATAACGATATAAAAATACAATTTACACGTTTTAGTAAGTTTTATGAGTTTAAGTGTGAAAGGGTAAAGGTGTTTCCTGAAATTTTAAAAGAATTTTTAAATAGAGAAAGAAAACATTTTTAACCTTCATTAACTCAGACCCACCTTCTCTCGAAAATCCTTTTCTCTCCAATTTCTCTGCCTTCTCTCTAACTTATCTTCCTCCTTCCTCATCCTTTTCAAGATCCGAAGGTACCTAATCGAAGCTTGTGAAGAGTAGAGCAAATCCAACCGATTGGAATCTTGATTTGGGTAAGTTTTTCTTGCTCTACTCCTCTATTCTGCCCAAACTGTTTTGCTGTGCATGTGGGTCTCGCTCCCCTTGCATGTGAACCTTTTCTCATCAATATGATTCTGTGTTACCGTTTTGCTGTGCATGTGGGTCTCGCTCCCCTTGCACGTGAACCTTTTCTCATCAATATGATTTTGTGTTACCTTAGGTTCTTAGTGGTGTATTTGAATTTTGAAACAGGTACTTGGAAAGCTAGTTAGAGCACTAGGAACTCTGCCATTTGCAATTGAGAAAGAGGTGTTTTAGAAAAAAAAAAATAGGTAAAGGAAGATAGCCTTAAATTATTCCTTATAGTATTAGGGGAATTAGAAATGAAACTGATTTTGGTGGCTGTTTTGGAATATTTTTCCCTTGGGTTAGATTCTGAAATTTTGATTTGATGAATGAATGTGCATTTTGCCCATATTTGAGGGTTGTTCTGCCATTTGCAATTGAGAAAGAGGTGTTTTAGAAAAAAAAAAATAGGTAAAGGAAGATAGCCTTAAATTATTCCTTATAGTATTAGGGGAATTAGAAATGAAACTGATTTTGGTGGCTGTTTTGGAATATTTTTCTCTTGGGTTAGATTCTGAAATTTTGATTTGATGAATGAATGTGCATTTTGCCCATATTTGAGGGTTGTTCTATGATTTATGAAATTGTCAAGTGTGATGTTGTGTTTAATTATGTGATTTGTGTTATACTATGTGCTTGTGAATTTGGAATGAAATTTGTTATGTTGTTGAAAAAATCAGGATGAATTCTGCAGCAAATTGAGTAAAGTTGGCTTCAAACAATCTATTGAGTAAATTGTGAGAATTAAAAAATAAGGACATTTGAATGATTGTTGTTGTATCCAACTGTATCTGAATTTGTTGATGATGTGAACCTGATTTTGTTATTTTGAGATTGATTTGTATCAAGCTAATGATATAGTGAATTTGTTATGTTTTGAGGCATGAGATAAAAATGAGATGTGAGGATAAAAAATGAAATGTGAAATTAAATAATGATATTTATGTTGGCATGAGGCCTTGGTGCTCCTATTGAGGGGAGCTTGATTTCATGTTATGAGTATGATGTTGGTAAAGTAGTGTGTATGGATTTAGGGATATGTTATAGGGTATCCAGACCTTAATGACTCTTTAGGTCACATAGACTAAGATTGTCATGTGGTGAAGGTCGATGGAGGTCTTACCAATTGTCTTTAAGATAGTTGGTGAGACTACCCTGATGTGTGATGGGTGTGGAGATGTTTGTGGATGATTCTAGGGTGAAAAAGACTCATGGTCGACCGGTTAGGCCCGTGGTCCTGGAGTACACATCAGGTGCTAGCCCTAGATATCTGAAATTCATACAGTCTTCCAGAAGGCGTCAGTCTTGATTATGAATGTGTTTGAAATATGTAAAGCCTTCGGTAGGCCCTTACACTTGTATGAAATTCTATGCTTATTATTAAATAGTTTATGAATTTTTTATGATTTGTCTATTTATCACTAGCTTACCCTTTCTTGTGTGTATTGTGTTTTTAAACTGTTATGATCGTGTCTTTGCATAGGAGCAGATAGCAGGTTTTCAGGGGAACCATCAGTGAGGCAAAGTAGGAATTAGGTGCACCTTTTCCTTTTGGTGTATTGGAATCAAGAAATAGACACCTAACTCTTTTGACTTAATTATTTTGGAAAAAAATGTAATAGAAATAGTACCTTATCCATAGTATGTGGAAAGACTTTTATGTTTGATATAATTATATATATCTAAATAGTATCCTGGTACGTTACAAACATTAACAATTTAAAATTAATTTTCTGCTTCAAATGTGGAATCAAGCACAACTTATATTAAAAAGAAAATTATTATGGTGTGTTTGACATTTTTTTTATAAAATTTATTTTAAAATTCAGGTGAGTACATCTATTTCTATTAAATTATTTATTTTTAGTGCTCAAAATTTAAGATAACTTTGATATTATCTAAAAAGCTTAAAAGATATTCATAATTTTTAAAAATTGAAAAAAAATTTAATTTTAATTTCTAAACATTAATTTTGAAAGAATAAAAACAGTTTTGAACCTTAAACTATAAATTCTACATTTTTATTTTTAATTCTAAATTTTAAGGATTAAAAATATAATTAAACATTTTTTATTTTATAAAATATAGGTATTAATCTTTTAAAAAACTTGTAAAAATTAAATATATTTGGTGCAATTCCTATTTTTAAAAGACGTAAACTTATTTAAAGTAATAATGGCAGAATCTAACTTTGTGTGTGTGAATTCGGGTGCTGGAATTCGTATCCGTTCATACATGAAAAGTTTGAATTATATAGATATCTTTTTAAAATTGTGAAGAATAGATTATGTTGAAGAAGGATGAATGGAAATTTATCAAAATTTCATTAGTTAATTCATATACACAAATAATTACATTTAAGAAAATAAAATTATTGTTAAAATAAAATATTTATTTATTATTTTAGTTTATTATTATAATATATATGTTACAATATTGTTGAGTCTATATTAGTCAGTTGTTAAAGTTGATTTAAAAATAGGATAATGGATAATAGTGAGTAGTTTCCAAATTCAGTTTTTATCCTATCCAATTATGTGTATATTGTATATTTATTAGGTTTTTTAATTAATAAAAAATTATAATTTTTTTTTTATTTTGTAATAATGGTATTCGAGCTTTGTTTTCGTAAAATTAAAAGTAAAATTTTTTAAATTTTTCCAACACTATATTACTTGTAATGATTTTTTATAATTTTGTTTAGTCTACAATTCCTCATTTTGATAATCATTATCATCATTGGAACATGTTAATGAAGAATTTCCTAAGGTCTAAGAAGTATTGACAACTTGTTGAGTGTTGAACAATTACAAGAAAAAAGGTTATGTTATCACTATTAGTAAAGGGAAAAATTTATGATCCAATTAGAAGTTCTATTAAGATTTTACAAATGAGTTCAAAAAAGTTGTTTTTATTCAAGATTGAAAGCATTCAATCCAGTTTGATGGCTAAAGTAAATGATCATTCATGGCTGTGGCATTATGGTTATGGTGACTTGAACTTTGAAAGATTAAAGATCCTCATATAAAAGAACATGGTGACAAGCCTTCCACAAACTACTACTCCTTCCCAAGTTTGTGAAGAATGTGTTGTTAGCAAACAACATCGTTCTCGATTTTCTAATGGCAAATTATGGAGAACAAATGGTGTTTTGGAGCTAGTACATTCAGATTTATGTGGCCCAATCAAGCCTACATCCAATGGAGGTAGAAGATATATAATTACTTTCTCTAAAGATTTTTCTGGAAAAGTTTGGGTATATTTTTTATAGGAAAAATGAGAAGTTTTTTTTCTATATTTAAAAGCTTCAATGCTCGAGTTGAAAATGAATCAGGAAGTCTTATTAAGACTCTTCGTACAGATCATGGTGGATAATATTGCTCTAATGAGTTTACAGTTTTTTGTGAAGACCATGAAATTCTAAGGGAGTTGACAGCAGCATATCACCACAGTAGAATGGTGTATCAGAAAGGAAAAACAAGTCATTCTCAACATGGTGAGGAGTATTTTGACAATGAGTAGCATCTCTAAACACTTTTGGCCTGAAGCAGTCAATTGGAGTACTCACATTATGAATAGAAGTCCAACGTTGGTAGTAAAAAATAAGACACTGGAATAAGCATGGAGTGGTAGGAGACTAAATGTTAGTCAGTTTAAAATTTTTGGGTGCATTGCATATGCTAACATTCAAGATCAACAAAGAAGCAAATTGGACAACAAAGGAGATAAGTGAATTTTTCTTAGTGTTAGTTATATTTCAAAAGCTTATATTTTGTATAATTCTAACACTAAGAAAATTTTCATAAGCCGAGATGTTATATTTGATGAAGAAAGTTTTGGGAATTGTAATGAAGTTGTAGGCCAACAACTTATTTTTCCATATTTTGATGATAAGGATGAAGCAGAACATGAGTCACTGACTATTACTCAAGATAAGCAAGTTGTAGTTCAAGGCTTTGACATTCCTACTAAAGAGTTGAGATCACCAATAAGTAGAAGGAGACATACTTGGTTATGTGAAACAAGGGAATGAACATAAGGTGTATAAATTAAAAAAAAGAGAGTACTATATGGATTAAAACAAGCACCACAAGCTTGGTATAATCGTATAGATACATATTTTTTAAAGGAAAGTTTTAAGAAATGTCCATTGAACATGCTTTATTTGTTAAATTTGGTGATGATGAAAAATGCTTATTGTATGCTTATATGTGCATGATCTCATATTCACTGGAAATGATAATGCCATGTTTAAAAAATTCAAGATGTTTATGATGAAAGAATTTGATATATTTGATCTTGGTAAATTACATTATTTTCTTAGCGTAGAAATAGTGCAATCAACTAATGGAATTTTTGTTTCATAAAAGGAGAATTTTTTATAGATTTTATATGAAGGATTGCAATCATGTTAGTAATCCAACTAAGATTGGCATAAAACTCAATAAAGACCATGAAGAGAAGCAAGTGGATAACACATTCTTCAAGCAAATTGTGAGTAGTTTGATGTATATAATTGCTACAAGACCAAACATAATGTATTCTATGAGTCTCATTAGCAAATACATTGAAAAGCTAAAAGAAATGCATTTGTTAGCTGCTAAGAGAATCCTTCGTTACTTGCAAGGAGCGAAAGATTTTGGATTATTTTATGAAAATGGGAAAGAGATGAACTTATTGGGATTCATTGATAGTGACTATGCAGGGGATCTAAATGACAAAAAAAAGAACATCTAGTTATGTTTTTATGATGGGGTCAATAACTATCTCTTGGTCATTGTGAAGTAGGCCATCATTATTTTGTCGACAAGAGAAGCGGAGTTTGTAACAGTTTCAACATGTGTTTGGCAAGCAATTCAGCTAAGAAATATTCTTGAAGAAGTTGATTTCAAGAAACAAGATTCAAGAAACAATTTGTTGATATCATGACTAAACCATTGAAGTTGCAGACATTTCAGAAGATAAGAATTTACTTTGAGTTTGCATTATTTTGTAAAAACTCATTAAACTAGTAGTTTGTAAACTTTCAATTTAAGGGAGTGTGTTAAAAATAAAATATTTATTTATTTATCATTATTATTTTAGTTGGTTATTATTATGTGTCTGTTACAATATTGTTGAGTCTTTGTTAATTAATTTCTAAGATTGACCAGAAAAATAGGAGAATGGATAATAGTAGGTAGTTTGTAAAGTCAATTTTTATCGTATATAATTATGTGTACACTGCCTATTTATTAGACTTTCCAATTAATAAAAAATTATAGACTTTCTTCAATTTTATAACAATTATTATTTTATATTTTCAAGAATTTATTTATTATTAGAAAATATTTAATCAAATCAGTAAAATTGATAAGAATAATAAGTAGATAGTAGAAAAAATAATATTGATCCACTTTTTAATAAGAATTATATTCAATTTTTTTAATCATTCTGAATAAATCCATTCATTATATATCCTCAAATTTTACAAGTACCTTACAAAAAAATTAGAAAATACAAGCTATACGTATCAAGATTTTGAATCATATAAAATCTTTTTTATCTATACTTGAAACTTTATGAGAAAGACTACCTTGACCCCTAATTATGGATTAAACTCAAAAAAGAAAAGAGTAGGAAAGATAACCTGAATTAATCTACATTAATAGGGACAATCTAATGCATATTCAATAATTCTATATATTCTAGAAAGTATTTAAGAATTCTTTCTTCTTAGTGGCTCACTTGATCTTGAAAAAGTTTAGAATCTTTATGATTTTCAAAACTAGCTAGTTGAATATATCAATTTGTTTTAACATATTAAAAGCTATTTTAGTCTATGTCTCAAACATCCTAACTCTTTACCGTCCTACAACAATCTTCCCTTCAACAATTGTCTTACTAGGAATCAAACTTGATTGTGATTTGGCCTACTTAGTCTCTATTATGGGACAATTGATACACCTGCAACAATCTTCCCCTCAACCATTGTTCATTTGAGAATCAAACTTATGACCTTGATTCTTATGGTTGGGATCAATGACTACATTCTATTTTTAGATGAAATTAGCCATCATCTCAATAGTTTGGGTTATTTGTCTCATATTTGAAAATGATTGAGAAGGAGTAAAGAGTTTAGGTATCATCCTAGATAAACAAAGATAAGGAAAAAAAATATAGAATGTTAATCTAGAACATGCTACCTCAATTTTCTTCAAGTCAAAACCATACAACAAATAATCACCCATCCAACAATTCAAACTAAACTCTTAAGCCAAATGGTATCCAAAAGAAAAATCTATTTTGGAAAGTCCTAATCGTGCATCATCGCAACTCTATTTAGTTTATTCGTTCATTCAAATAATCATCCTTTTAAACACATAATCACATAACAAAAGCATAGAAAACTCACTCTCCTCATATCTATCTAGGATACAACCTGCTTCGATACCATAAAACACAATAAAATCTAATACAACCCTCTTTGAGCCTATTACTATTGAACAATACCATCTGCAATATTATCTACTTTTTTGGCAAGACATGATCATTAGAGTTATAACAACACAACCAACACCCAAGCTAAGCTAGTATTTTAACCATAAAAAATATTTATATATAAAATATATCACATCATGTTCCATGTCATACATCACGTAAAGTTTCTATAAAGTCCATCAATTATTTAACATGTCATTTCATAATGACATTCCCGAATAGACACTTAATGAATTTGGAAAACGCATACATTGAATTTAGACTTTAGAGATCTCCATTGTCATAATCCCCCTAAGTTGATTCATAACAAAGTTAGATAACCGGAACATTATCTACTTCATGTGATAGGGTAAATCCTTATAACTTACTAGATATAGTGACTTTCTCACATAAAAAACTAAATAATGGGAACCTTCATTAACTCTCACCACCTAATATTTTTCCTAATGCAAGTCTAATAAATTAGTGGATTTAGGATATCTTATAACAAATCTTCAATTCAATTCACTCACTATTACTCCATATAATAGGAATACCTCATTTCGTATCTATTATATTCACATCATATCATAATCCACAATTTATAACTACTCATTCTCCATACATATACTCATGCAAAAATAATTCAATTGGAACAACATACAAATATAAATATATATATATATATATGAATCTAATTATATTTATATTTAATTCACTTCCATACTAAGGATGTATTTCTTAATGACTCCTTACTTGAGTGATATTTGCACAAAAATAAATCATTCTTTTTTGTTAATCATTGCTTATGTGATGTATAGTCACTCAAGCAATGAGAGTCATTCTTTGAGTGAAATAAAAATCCTATCATTTCTCTCTCCACTCCAAATTTCTTTCCTCAAACCTTTTAGAACATTTTAATCTATTAAACCCTTGATTTGAGCTATGAAATCACTAGTTTCATTATAAGAGTGAAAGTGTCAACTGTATTAATAGTTGAAAATGATGATTTAATCAATTAAAATCACTTAAACACATTTTAGTATTTTTAAATAATTAAAAATTCATTTTAACAAATTAATTTTATCAAAATTTGATCCTCTCCTAATTTAATTGATTAAAATTTTCTTTTCATATGTTAAAGTAGTTTTATAAAGTGATGTTAGCCTATTTTAAAAAATTACAAGAGTTTCAAACATTTTACAAATCATTTTAAAAGAACAAAAGCGCTAGCTAGAGTGAAAGGATTCTACAAATTTTATTCTACAAAATTACTTAAAAAATTTTAGATTGAATATGTCTTTGAAACTCATTCTTTCCTTTCTTCATGCTTTCATCATTGTATATGATTTATCTTGGTGTTGTTGTTTTATCTCTTTCTTTTAAGTATCTGGTTCTTTGTTAGGGTGTTCAATTTCACAAATTTGGTAATTGTCTTAGTAGGGCATATAGGTTGTGTTTTTTTTTTCATGTTTTTAAGGTCTTATAACTTAAAAAGTTAGTGGATTGGTCTAATCATAGTGATTAGACAATTGGATGTAGCTCTTTTTAGAGTGACTTGGTAGAAATCTGTGTGTGATATCTCTCTCTATCTTTTATTTTAACTTTGTCTTTTACTTGAGTCATTGTATATATCTTGAAAAGGTTAACTATTCTTAACTTGTATTTCTTTGATTTTCATGATTGTGAGTTTGTTTAATTAAAATATCTTCTCAATTTGTGAAAAAATTTAAAGGTTCCATTCATCGCTACTCCTCTTAAACTTAGTCTTTTGACAATAATGTATTACTTGAGTAATGTATCACTTGAGCGAAATATGTCTTTATTCCAATAATGATGTATCGCTTGAGCAATATCAAGACCAATTCTCTCTCCTCTAGGAGTTCCTTTGCTCCAACAATGATATATCGCTTGAATGTCAACTAGTTCCTTGAGTGTTTGATTGTGCGCTTGAGCGACATATACATAATCAAAATAGTGCAATAAAATTGACAATACATCCAAATCGTAAAAAACTACATTCTAAGTCATTAAATAACAAAATATATGTTAGGTATCCAAGGAGGGAGGTTAACATAGGGAGATTTTCACAAATGGGAATAAACCACAACTATATAAGTGAATACGACTTCACTTCTTACCCAAAACATTAAGGCTACGGGTTTATGTGTCTTTCTCCCTTATATACTATTCAACCTTCCCATTTCTACCTAATGTGGGATTCTAACTCACCTTGAACTCCAACAATATACACATTGCTTAATTCAAAGTTCAGTTATACACTTCTAGTTCAATAAACATCAATACATTCCACCTTAATTAACAAATAATCAAAGTCATGAATATTCAATTCCACACAATAACCATAATCACAACTTCAAGAATTTCTTCATCATTCATATCTTTTATAAGTTCAACCCCTTTCATACTTTGTACCAAATCAAGACTCTAGCAAATTTAAGAAGAATGAGTAAGTTACATTTCCAACTTTCAAATTTTATAATTTAAGGTATTAGAATAAAAAGTAATTAGTTTTCTTTACCTATAAAGATAGTTTCTTACAAAATTAAAAGCTCCAACAACTTTTGCTTCAACAAAAAATTAAATTTGCTCACAAAAAGACCAAATTAACAAAACAAATATACCATTATGATATTAAACTAATAGGGTTTCGTTTTTTTTTACTCAAAGGTGGCTTGCTAACCCTCTAAGCATCCCATGTAAACTCCTTTAGCATGCATGTAGTTAAGAAAAAAAAAATAAAAAAAGAAGAAAAAAAACTTACACTAAAAATATTTTGATACGTTAAAAATATGCTATTCTTTATCGGTTGAATATTGAAAAAGGATAAAAAATAAGAACAAAAAAAAATTAAAAAGATCATAACTTTGTATAAATAAAATTTAAATAGTTAAATTTTTCAATTATAAAATTTTTAATATAATAAAATATTTATTCTTCGTATAATTAAATCATTGTTATTTTTAAACTAATAATTTCGGTACTTACATATACCATCTTTATATCTTTTATTTCTGGACATTTTAGTTAATTATTTCTTGATAGTCATTTATTTATTTTTTATTATTGGTGATCATGGTTTGCAATACATTATATTTTCTTTTCACTTAGAATAGATTATGATTTGTTTAATCTTGATAAATAAAGTAGATAATAAGAATTTATTATGGAAAAAATATAATGTGTTGAATTATTGAAAAAGTGAGAATAGGTAAAGTAAGTGGAAGAGGACAAAAACTAATAAAATAAATAAGAATTGAGTTGAATGGTATATATGTAGATATAGATTAGAAAAGGAGGTTATAAGTGGAAATAAAAGAAAATAAAAAGAACTTTTTATGTAAAATAATCCTCTGTCACCTATTTCACGGCTTAATTGACGAGTGTGTTTAATGGAAAAAATAGTTTTTTTTAAAGAAAGTAAAATTATGTTTGTTATGGTAGGTTTTCGAATAAGATACGAAATCTTTTTGTTTGTTTTGGTTCTTTTTCTTTTGCATATATTAAGTGTTCTAAATCGTTACATCAATGTGTCATTACGTGTGTAATGTTAGATGGTATGATTCAACTGCGTTTATCACCATCATGTTTGTTCCAATCACAATCTTAGGTGAAGTTGAAGTGAAATAAATAAAAGTTTGTTGCAAATCATAAGAAAGAAATTCAAAGAAGCATAAAGTGATTCACACTTAGGTTAGATGGGAATCCATCCAAAAACACCGTACTACAACTTTCACTTTATAATATTTTACTCTTTAAGAATGACACTTTTTTTTTTCTTTTAATATATATTTTTTAATTTACTAAAATAACTCGCCCCTTTTATTTACCTAAACTTACTAATAAAATATTCATGGTGACAAATCAGAACATCAACAATCGACTGATTAGAAATCGGTTAAAGACCAACACATTTCTTTTCTTCCATTTTTATGCTTTAGAATCGTGTTTTTTTTTTAATTAAATAACTTTCATTGTTTAAAAATAAAGTAAAATTAAGATATATTAGAGATAAAGTTAAATTAAGATATATTAATGAGAAAAATTTCATCTCATTTAATTAATTTTATGACGATGAATTAAATTTAAAATTTATTTGTAATATGATATCGGAGTTTACTATTAGATCTATTTAAGTATTTTTATTATGTTATTATTGAATTATTTATAAATTTCTGCTTTCATATTTAAATTTGAGGTTTTTGAAAAGAATATTTTATTAAACTGATTTTATAAAGATGAATTAGGCATAAAATTTATTTTTAATAAATATTACATTTTTTTAATTAAATTTTTAAATAATTATTAATTTAATTTTTTTATAAATTTTTTATTTAATAAATATAAGTATGTTTATAATTTTAATTAATTGTTTAGTTATGAACATAATTTTTTTAATTATTTAGTTAAATTTTTGTGATATTTTTTTATTTTAATATAAAAATATTTTTAATAATTCATATTTTTGTTTTCTGTTTTAATTATTCAATTATGAATTTTTATGTTGAATTATAAGCAATGAAAATCAGCAGCGTTTGACTTAAAGAAAATAAAATTATAAAAATTTTGAAAAAAAAAAACTATTTGTTATCGAATTAGTTTGGTTTGTCCGAATATATAATTGACAAATTTTTAAGAACGAAACCATGATTCTTTCATTAATTAATAACAATAAATAAATAAAAAATTCCAAAGTTATAACATTATAAAAAAAATCAGAAATATACAATTACATTTGACTTTACTATTGATTTGGTACAATTTCTTTTCTAATTTACCCATATAAATATTTTTTATAAAATTATCAATAATTATAATATGGATAAGTCATAAGGAAATAAGGATTTTATGAAATAGAAATTATGTAGAAGTTTATAACTTCAATTGAATATTTTTTTTAATGAAGTCGTATTAATTTTTTTTTTAAGAAGAAATATTGTATGAGTGCACGACTTTATTAAAAAAAAGTGTTAATTGAAATCATCCAAAGGTGTACGACTTTTTTAAAAAGAAAATTGTTCAACACGATGGTAATTTTTTGAAAAAAAATGCTTATATTGGTAATAAAAAATCAAATTGCACAAAATTGGTGCAAAAGCCATGAGAAAAAAATATGGTCCTATAGATATTTATGGGTAAAATGTGTGATAGATACCAAAAAGGGTATTTTTAGTCCGTATTTGTAAATAATAGGTAATGATATTTTAATTATTTGTGGGTAACGAAGGGTATGAGTGTCATTATAGTTTTCAAACAAGTTAACCGGACAACCTAGTGTAGCCTTATAGGTCACTAAAAAAAGAAAGCCTAACTTATATTTTAAAATGAGTCATGATTTTAAAGTTGGTTTACCTTACATTGAACTAATAGACTAACAGGTTATTTGAGATTGATTACAAAAATTTTAAATAAATTATATATTTTAAATAAAAAAAATAAAAATAAAATATATTTTTTAAAAATTTAAACTATATTAATAAAATTAATCTTAATACTAAATATACTAATTTGGTATATATACATATGTATGTTTTAATAAAATAATTTTACTTATATATTTTTAAAAAATATAATTATTATTTTATAAAACAAGTCAACTCATATGCCTACGTGATCAGCTTAACTTAAGTTCATTTAGACCATAACCTAAAAAGTTGGGTAAAAAATGGTGTGATGCAATTTAGGTCATAATTTTTTATCTTAAACTAACCTATATTTTTAAGTTTTTTGGACCAATGTTGGATCTGACCAACTTTGACAACCCTAGGTATAATCATATCCGTGATTATGAATATGAAAAATCATAAGTTTACTTATTTAAAAAAAAAAAAAGAAATTATAAATAATTTAATTTTTTTAATCCTCTAAATCTCATTTTTTTTAATCCCTCTTTAAAATTTATCTAAAACTTTTCTAAAATTCTTTCAGATTTTTTTCAATTTTTTTAAATAATTTTCATTCAATTTTTATTTCTTTAAAGATTCGAAATAATATAAAAATAACGTGAAAAGTAAATTAATTCTATCCGAATAAAATTTTATTTTAAGTAAGTTTTAAGATCCCTTAATTTTTAGAGCTCTTTTATCAAAATGCTTAAAGTCCCACATCGGTAAGATCAGAGAGGGTGTAGTGCCTTATAAGGATGCACGCCTCTCATCCCTTCGAGACGCCTTTTCGTGAGGACAAAACCGGGGATCCTTTAAAATAAGATAAAGTATCTTTCATTCATCTCAATTTAGGGAAAATTTGATTTAAAGATAAAAAAGACTAATCAAGTGTTTGTTTTTTTTGTATTTGATAAAATGATTATTATATGTGAAAGTATGAATTGAGTGAATGAATGGATTAATTGTGAGAATTATATCAAACGGAGTTAGAAATTATTTCGCTCCAAGATTGCAATCTCATAATAACATGTTTTTATTTTGAATTTAGAAAAGTGATCTTCATAAAAGTTGTAGCATCAGATGTTAAATAATTAATGACTTTTTGTTTCACATAAAAATAATATGTATAACTCAAAATATGATTTTTTTTAATTAAGAAATTAATTCTATTTGAAATTATGAACCCCTTTTAGAATGTTTTTGTCACGAATAGGGAAAAGTGACATTCATCAAAGTTTTAGCTTTGGATGTTAGTTAACTAGTGATTTTTTTTTTCCACACAAATTAAAAATATAATTATATTTGAATAAAGTATTGCGATTTGTTTTGGTTTGGATCGGTTCTGAAATGATAAACTGCAATCCGAACCAAATTGCGCGCTTTTAGAAAATAAAAATCTAAAGTGATTCAAAAGTTTGCGGTTTTAATCCGTTTTCGATTTTTTGGATCGATTTTCGGTTATTTTTTTGAATCGGTTCGGTTCTGAACATCCCTAACTTAAAATATGAAATTTTTAATAATTACATAGCACGTTGTCAAGATGAGCAAAATGTTCTCTAAATTATTTTGCTTGAACGAAAATATACTATTTTTGAAAAATTGTTTATATTCTAAATTAAATTAAAAGAATTTATATGTTTGATTTATGATGAAAAATGACAAGATAAATTTTATATAATTGAATTGAAAAATGAGAAGATAAATTTTATATAATTGAATTGTTATGAAAATGATATTGTAAAAATTTATTATTATCAAAATGATAACAAATCTTAAATTTTAACCAAATAGGTTACCAAAATAACTATTATATTAAATAATATAAATATGATAAAGGAAAAATTGTTTTAATAAAAAACCAAAATTGTATACATAATAATTAAATTTTGGGCACGCATATTTATTCCCATTGAATTCATAGCCGAAATGATTCGCATCAGAAAGAAAGTGGAACATATGCCATCAATACCAATGTTGTGAGTCTCATTTTCTATATTAGATGTGGACATAAGCTTTTGAAATTGTAATTATTAAAAAAATTTCACATTTTATTTAATACACTATTTAACCCTCTTTTTATAGTGTATGTATTTCTTTACTGTTTGCATGTGTTTAGGGTTTAAATGAAGAAAGAATTAGAAATGTGATTTGTATCATGTGTGGTACATTACACTCAAAATTATAAATTATTAAAGGAATCATTTTTTCTTAATAAGAATCTGAATAATTAAGAATAATTAGTTTTAATTTTATTTAATGTTATTTGTAAGATTACTGAATTTGAATTTGAATTTGAATTTGAAAAATTTGTAATAAAACTTTATATATTAATATTATACTCTTTACTTTTTAATGTAGAAGGGAGGTGAAGAAAAAAAAAAACATAGAAGAAAATAAGAGAAGTGAAGAGAATAAAAAAGAAGATATATTATTAATATATTTTTTTTTTTCTAAAAATAGAAAATCATAATATTTATATACTATGTTATCATTATGAAAATAGAATATTTTGATAGAATTTTTATATTAACAAGATAATAGTGCAAGTTTATCTAGTTTATCTTGATCACTAAGTTAACTTGTTGAAACTAGAGAATATAATTCATTATAATTGAGTGTGAGGAGGCCAAAATTATTGATGAAGGTAATGATGATGAAAAAAAAAAGGAAAAGGAGGTATATAACAACAAAAACTATGTAAAAAGTTCAAATATATTTCTTAACTCTTAATACCCTATTAATGTTAAAAAAGTCTGATAGAATTGAGATATAAAATTTTATTATTATATAAGAAAAATTATTACAATACACTTAATATTACAATACAATTATTTAAGTGGGAATAAAAAATAAATTCTAAGAGAATATTAAGTAACTCATGTCGATGATTAATTAGTTGAACAACTAACAAATTTAAAACGAAAAAATAGTAAAATATAAGGAGTTAAACACTAGGATATTTATAAGACTATCACAACTTGTGGTTGAAGTTAACTAGTTCGCTTATTTTAGTTGTTCTAAGCCTTCGTTTGGATAAGCAAAAATACTGTTGAGAGGCGGAGATTTGCAATGATTTAGGGTGTGTTTGGATTAAGGAGTGGATTTGAGAGAGTGAAAAAGGAAAGAAATGAAGAGAAAGAGAAGAGAAAGTAAAGTTGTTTGGATTAAGGGAAAGAGAATGGAAATGAGTAGAAAGTAAAATAATATTATTTAATATTAATAATTTTTTTTTTAAAATTTATTATTATAATTATAAAATATAAATTAAAAAATAAATATTATTATTATTATGTTTTTAAATTATTATTATAATAAAAATAAAAAAACAAAATAAAAAGTATAAATTTGATATTATTAATAATTTTTTTAATTATTTATATTAAAATAAAAGTAATTATTATTTTAATATTATATTAATTATTTAATATTATAATAATATATAAAACATATTTATATTTTAATATAATAATTTTTTTGCAGCGCTTTCAACTTTCAACTCTTTTCTTTGTTATTTTAAAGAGAAATACTGTATATCAGAATGTTATCGAAATTTGTAATTTTCTATCTCGAATTTCTAACTTTCGCTGCAAATCAGCGCCTCTTCCCTTTCCATTGTTGGAAGCAAATAGAGGCTTAATGTAGATGAAGAAGAATATCCCAGTTTCCAATGCAAATTCATTCCTTCTTCTCCTTCCACGGGAATTGTGAAGATTTGGACGGAAAATAATTTATATAAACTATTTTTTATATAAATAAATTACAACAAATTAATTATATATTTTAATATAATTAATTATAATAAAAAATTATTAATATTTTTTGTATTATTATAAAAATAAATAATATTTAAAATAATATTTAAAAATTAAATAATTATTAATAATATTTATATTTTTATAATAATAAATTAAAAAATAATAATAAAATATAAAATTAAACAATAAAATATTTTTATTTTAATAATAATAATAAATAATTAAAATAATATTAAAATATAAAAAATAAAATAAATTATTTAACTTTCCTCTCATTTCTACTCATTTCTCTTAATCCAAACAATTTCATTTTATTTTCTCTTTCTCTTCATTTCTTTCTTTTTCCTCTCTCTCAAATCCATCTTTCAATCCAAACAAACTCTAAATGTGTGGATATTATTTCTTTTTATCTACTTGTTTGTTTGTGATAGTAGATATTTTTACTAAATCTAATCTTATCACTATTCTTAGTTTATTTATATATTTATTTTTTAGTATTAATACAAAATAAATGGTATAAATTAATCTAAAAATAGATCTACAACTAACATAAAAAAATAAATAAAGTTGCGATAAAATAAATTATATTATAAATAGAGAAAAAAATATTATTATATAAATTATTATAAAAATTGTTGTAATATATGATATATTGCATATTTTATATATATAATTTATTTTGATGAGATTCTTTATAAACACTTCTAATAAAGAAAACTAAAGAAGAAGAAAAATATGAAAGGAGCTTCTTCATCAATTAACAAACAACATTCAACATTGAATCTAAGAAGTATATAATATATAATTTTTAAACTATTATTGAAAGAGGTATCTTTAAAAGTCAAAAAATTTAATATCAATTTTTTTAAGTATACTAACACATTCTATGGGACATAGAATATTAAAGTAATAATATATACTATATTACCTTGTTCTAATAAGATATTGATGAACGACAATGATGAATTCGCTGAGAATAAAAGTTTCTGAACTTGTCTGAGGAGAAAAAAATTCTGTATTCATGAGACGTGGGGTGATTTAAAAATCTTCTTATATATTGATTATTTTGTAACTAAAGTAATGTTCTAAAAATAAATTTTGTAGTAATGAAAATAACATACTAAAAAAAGTTATGTGAGAGAATTTTTATAAATTATTTTATATATAAATTAATTTAATTAATTAAATTTTTTTTTTTTAAATATTTATAAAAATTAATTTTAATCACGAACTAGATTATGATAGGACGATAACATAAAAATAAGAAACAAAAATATTAAAAAAAAAGAAAAATAAAACTTTTAATAATAAAATATGAAAAAATTCAAAATAATAATAATAATAATAATATAAATAAAATAATATATTAATAGTATAAAAGTTAAAATATTTTTAATTAATAAATATATAATATTTTAAGACAAATAAAATTATAATAAATACTTTTTAAATTTCCTTTTATCAAAACCTTCTAACAAAAAAGGAAAATAAAACTCTTCATAAATTAAAATTACCTTTGTATCGGATAGGTACCGGTCAGTCCCATAATAGTCTCGTTTCAGGGTATTTGTTTGAGGAGGTGTCAGCCTAGGCCGACCATACACCAATCGATCCTCGATCCACTAACTCAAGGACATGGTCAGTAACCATAACTGAATTTTACTGGAATTCAGTTACCGTGAATCTCGTATCGTGGACAGTCAGTTATAATTGACACAGGTAAACTATTGCTTCTTATCCCTTTATAAATTGGGATTCAGGGAGTCAGGTAAAACATTCCTACTCATTCACTTATTCTCTCTTTATACACATTAAATCTTGTTTACTCTTTACTGATTTGAGCGTCAGAGTGTAATCATAGATACCCCTTCAATTCGGTCTTAGCTGGTTAAGAAGACTTGAAGCCTAGAAGGACATCTCAGTTAGTACTCAATCCGTGTAAATACAATCTTATTCGTAACTTAATTTGAAAAGATTTCTCACATAATTTTTCTAACTTTTTATTAGTTAACTTGTATAGAAATATAATTTATAAAATACTTTTTTTTTTCTTTCTCTTGAAAATTTTGAAGAGAAAGGTTTGTCCAAGTAGAAGGTAGTTAATTTAGAAAGTGTGGTAGTTGGAAAAATTGGAGAAATGGGTCAATGAGTGAGATGATTGTTGTATTATGTCATAAGGTTACCATAAATAGAGTTTCATTGGTTAAAGTGGAATGGTGATTAGACATTAATGGTTTGAGTAAAAATTGAGGGTGATATTGCTACTTATCATCTTCAATATCTTAAGTAGCCATTAATGTAATATCAGTGCTTTCACTAGTTTCATTGCTTCGTGACAATAACACCATCTCCAATTTGGTCATGGTGCTTCATAACCAATGCATTTTTACTATTTATTTTACAAATCATTCAAATTAAGAAATAAAATAGGAAGAGTTTCATAATTATTTTTTTAATATCTTTTTGTAATCTTTTAGTGAGAACATATCAATTAAAAAAAGAATTTTTTTTGGTGAATTATTAATTAGAAAAATAATATTCAAACACAATTAGACTGTTGGTAAGATTTTCATAGAAGTTGTGATATGTTTCTTACAGTTATATTGAAATAAAACACATATAAATCTTGAATTTTCAAGTGAATTAAATGATATCTATTTTTAGATATTAATCTCTTAAATAAATATCACTATCTTGAAATGTTAATTTCTAATTTTAAGTCAAATACCCCAAATCTATAAAATAAAAAATAAAAAAATTGACAAGTTCATACACAAAAAAAAATATAGTTTCACAGCTTTCGAATATATATATTTCTAGCAAAATTATTGTAAAGTTAACTATATATAAATTATGTTAAAATTTGAACATTAAAATATTGGTAAGAATATTTTATATTAATGGTCTTTTTTATTGAAGATTCGATATGATTTAGAGATAATGTCAATTTAAAGAATATTAAGGGAATAAAAATCCAATTTTAAGAGCAAATTTTATGAATATGATTTAGATGTAAAGTTTATTTTTAATATGATATCAAAATTTATACTAGTAAGGTTGGACCTATCAGATCATCTACTATCGAACTGTTATCGAACCATTCATAATTGTCTAGTCTCATCTTCGAATTGAGGAGACTTCGACATCGAACCGTTATCGAACCATGTTCGAGTTGAGGAAACTTCAACATGAAAAATATGTATTAAAGATTTCACATTATTTAGAGATAAAATTAATTTAAAGTATATTAAGTGAGTGTAAACATCACTTCGTAAACTAATTTTATGAAAATAAGTTAAATTTAAATTTTAATTATATTATTTTCAAAGTAGTTTTTTTTTTCAATGAGAATTCTTTCTTCATTAAGGTTTCTAGAAATGTTTCTCAAAAAAATATTTCTTAATTAGGAAAAGCAAGGAAAGAAATGCATCATTGAAATGACGATGATAATAAATTTCAGAGATAGGAAATAATGATTGAAGCATAGACCATCAAGATACCCTTTAATGATTTCCATGTAATAATAACACTGACGCCAATCACAACTTTTTTTCTTTTAGTTAATAATACATCTACTCACTTTCATCATCTTTTAATTACAACTAATATTTTAGTCTATGGTTTAACGGAGTCAATATTTATTTTATATAATACATCTTTGTAATAAATGAAACTTTTTAGTGTATAAATTATATTTTAGATAATCTTATATTGTTATTTTAAAAATAATATTTTTAAAAACTAAATTAAAACAAAAGATGCTGAAAAGAATAGATTGAAGATATAAACGGTTGAATTAATCTGTTCAATTAATATTAAAAGTGCTAGGGAATATATCCCATATATATTTCAAAAAAATTATTTTGATTATAATAAAAATAAATACAAAATATTAAAATCAGATATAAAACTTCTAATTTTGAAAATGTAAAAGTATTTTAACATAAATCATTTTAGTGTTGACTTAAAAAATTTATATGTAATATTAATCAAAGAAATAAAATATTTAATATAAATGATAAAATTTTCAAATTATTTTATATTATTTTTATAACATTTTTAAATAAATAAAAATAAAAATTTCATCAGAATCAAGTTTTAGAAAACATGCAAACTAATAATACAAGTTCAAAACAGTATAACCCGTATAATATAGAAAAAAACAATCTCTCAAAGAATAAATAATAAAATACATGTATGTAATAAAATAATAATAATAAATAAATAAAATATATATTGTAAAATTTAAGTGATGTCTAATCTGAAAAAGTTCTGTTGAAATTCTTCAATTTTTTCATTAGTTTTTATACAAAGTTTCTTACTTTTATTCTTTTGTTTTTTCTGTAAATAAAAATTTAAAAAATTATATACAATAACTTTTAAAAAATATGTCATATAAAAACTAATTTTAGTATTAGATAGTTTCTTTTTATTTTTTTCTCCTGAAAATATTTATGAAAAAGTTTATTGAAACAAAGATTCTACTTTTTTTTTTTTTTTAATTAAATCAAGTTCAAGATTACTTGAAACTGTAGGAAAATATATTAGACTATCTTTTTTATTAAATTTTATCTCCTTTCGTATAAAATAATGTAAGTTTAAATTTGATAAATTAACATAAAAAAATATTGATGATTGAAAATATAAGTAGTTTATTCAGTTACAATTTGGTTGCGTGGAATCTAGAACTTGCATTATTGTTGACTTTTGAGAAAATGATAGGCCAGGTTATACCACTTGTAATTGCTTCTTCTGTCTAAATGAGTTTTTTGATATATAAATAAATTATATTTAAAAAAATATGGCATAGATTTGGATTAAAATCTTGCAATTTAATAATACAATTAAAATTCATAGTTTAAACATAATAAAAAGATAGATGTATAATAAAAAAATTTCTAAATTAATTGAACTTTTTTAATTATGGTCAATTTCAGAGTTTAAGTGGCATAATTAATTTGATAATTATCTATTAATAATCTAATTTTGAATATGATGAGAAATAATTATTTAATTTTTTTAGATATTTTTATTTAATTATATTTTATAATTGTTCTTATATTTTTAGTGTCAATTTTTTATTGATATATTTATTTTTTATAAATTAAAAAAAAATAGTTTAAACATAATATAAAGTGATTAAAGACATAGAATTCTACTAATTATTTATTTTTTTCTTTAATCAAATCCAAATAACACAACCTTTCACATAAAATTTACCTCTATTTCTTTTTATTATTTGCTTCGAGTTTCAACTCTGATAGTGTGAATATCTTTTTTGTTTGACAGCATGTCCACATCTTGTACAACTTGAGTTGTGCCTGTGGGAAGGAATTATTGACTTGTCTGATGCTGTTTTTTTAGTAACAAAAACATAAACAAAATTCATAATTATTATACTTTATTCATTTTTATATTCCAATCCACATATTAAACAATAATTAACCTGTGATATTTTTTATCATGTATCAACAAAATCAACAAACAGTAGATTGTCAAAGGGGATTATTGTTGTGTAGGGTTTAGCTTTTGCATTATTGATAAATGGCAAGTTGCTATTAAAGTACTATTCATCTTGTTTTATAATCTTCATAAGTTTTGAGTGTATTTAAACTCATTATAGAGATGTTTAAGACATTTATGGTATTTAATTTTCTTTTTTATTTACACGTATGGTATCTTTTGGCTAATGCTCTTTTATATTCATGCATATGGCATAGGGTGGCAATAATACGCTATATATAAGTTAGAATGAGTGTAAAAAATTTTTTGCTAGATCAATATAATTTTTTTTTTTGAATTATGTGAATAAATCGTCTTTAAGAATTTTTTTTTAAAAACATATTTAGTTTTAAGAAATGAAACGATAACGAAAGATAAGGAATAAAAAAATATAACATCAATTTTTTTATATTAATTTAATTCTATTAGAATTTATATTTAGTTAAATTCAAAAAATTTTAATTGAATTTTTCCATTAATTTTTTTTACTCAATATTGCCTTTAATCTTTTCTTTTAGGCTTTGTTTCTTATTTACTACTTGTTCCTTATGTCTCCTTTAGGTCACATAGAGAGTATATTTGTAATTATATTCCAACACTCAAGTTAACAAATAATATAAATAAGGTTTAATATGCGATTAGAGATAGATAATTATATCTAATAGATACCATTTATTTATAATATAGTTTAACAACATATTTTTCTTAATAAATCTTAACTATAAAATTCATTACGTATTAAGTATGATCCTTAGTAGATCTAGTGGGGATGTTTGTTCTTAACAAACATCGTGGGAGTAATAGATTTGGGCCTGACATTATTGGGCTAAGTAAGGAATCGAGAACCTATCGGTACACAAGTCTCCCTAATCGTGAAACTTGCAAAGCTAAAACGACTATGTATTATTAAGGGATATGCCGATATTTATTTAGCTATTAATCATGTCGATAGGTAGTGTTTTTTTTAACAAAATCTCAAAATAAGAAATAAAGGATTTGCTCAACTATATGTGTTTAACTTAGTTTCTAGTGCATAAGCTTCCTAGTCACGAGGCCTCCCTTAAGTCGATGTAGTTGAATAACCAAAACTTGTTTGAACTACTTACAATATTCATATTCCTTTGCTCTTATACACACTTGCCTAGTTGGCACCTGAAATTGAAAATGTGAAATTAGAAATCATTGCTACCATTGGTTCCTGCGAGAATATTCATTGTGGTAGGAAATCCTTCTAAGAAGTAGAATAGTCGAATCTATGTGACTATTTATGTGGCTCGAGGGAAGTGGCGATTATGCCGCTTCACTTACGTCGCTTGGCATGATGGGAGTAACTATGTCATTTTGCATGATGAGAAGTTGGAAAGATGCATTTATTGGGGGAGTGAAGTCGTTTCAGTAACCGACTCGTTCTACCTATAAAAGGAGCATGTGACTCTGTCTTTTCCTCACGCTTTCTCTTGAATCTTCTTCCTTTCTTGCTTCTTCCATCTTGGTCCTATGACGGTATGCCTTCTTCTTCAAGCTTTGAGAGGTTGTTGGGGTAGTGGTCAAATGACCAACAACATTCTGATGATGCTGCAAGCACTTCTGGAGGGGTTATAGAGGATGTCTTGAGCAATTTGGGACATCTAATGTCGTCCGGGAGAGTCTCAAGAATAGAGCACTTGACCTAGAAAGGTGTGGGTCGTCTACTGATGAAGAAGAGAGGAAGGAATGGTCTCTACTAGACCTTCCTCTCTACGTGGGGGTATGAGTGGGTCACCCCTTCAATCTTGTAATACACCTCTCGATTTGGTCGTTCGAGAGAGTTAGGGTGGTTCTTGAAAATGAATAGTCTTCTCGATGCGGACGCTGTGGAGAATATGGTGACCGCTAAGAGGTGCTCGCCCATAGATCGTGTATGTCACGATCGTGAAGAGTCAAAAGAAGATTTTTTTACATGTACTCTTGTATGTTTACGGATCTGCGTGTGGAGCTACCTTTTGATGACTTCATGATGGGCATGCTTCGAGTGTTAAATGTCGCCCCCACCTAAATCCACCCAAATAGTTGGGCTTCACTTCAGGCTATCCCTAGTTGTTTATCATCTCGATGCCCACGATTTTTCTCCATTATTATTGCGCTCGGGGAGGGAACTTTGCCAACTAGCTATCCCTAGTTGGCCAATCATTGGGGAACCCTATTTCGTCCTTTCACGACAAATTATAAGAATTTTAAAATAGAATTCTTTAAAATCGTGATAGAGAAGGGAATGAAGAATGTGATCTTCAAGGACAAGGAGCCCAAGTTCCTATTATACTAGACAAGGGTTACTCGCAAATCAATGTTAGTCGAGGAGTGATATGTTGGCCTATTAGGTCCAGGTGCTAGACATTCTTGAAAGACTCCCGGTCAAATGCCAACTAGACCATTCCTTAGAGGCATGGTCAATTTATCATGTCTTATAGATGTGGATGGTATGAATAATTTATTATTTCTAAGTTTTTTATTATTATTGATTGTGTTGACACCACAAGAATAAACTTATTTACCCATGAAATATTTTTCACGAATTTTTTTTATGGAAAAATATTAATTACCCATTGAATATTTCCCATAAATTTATTTTTATGAAAAAAAATTTTGTGGGAAATTTTTCATGGATTTGTTTGTAAGAAATTTTTCATGGATTTTTTGTGGAAAATAATTTTCTACTAAAATTTTACCTACAAATTTATTGTGGTGGGAAATTTGTGGTAGGTTTGTGGAAAAAATTATATTTCCCACTAATTTTAAGTATTACCCATAAACTTGTTTCATGGGAAATATGGATTTTTTTTGTAGTGTGAATTTTTTTGTTGTTATAGGAGTTTTAGCTGCGGTTTTGAAGATGCTAAAGAACTTATTCAAGTAGTTTTGTGAAAATCTTCTTGTTATAGCTGAGAATGCACGAGCTAGCATGTTGTCTGTGGTGAAAGACTCTCATCCCTTCAAGTCCAAAGGAAAAATCACAAGGTAACCCGAAGACAAGAAGGTCGAAGGTCACCAAAGCGAAGTCGAGTGGTTTTGGAATCAAGATTATCTTCTTCTGGTCCCTCTAACTTTTTATATTCCGACTTGGTCATGTGTGATCATATGCGGTTCGACTTGTCGGCAAAGGAAGAGCAAGAGTTGGAGAAAGGTGATGATGCCGAGCTAGAGTTGTCTTTATTGGAACTCCAGGCTTTTGCAGTGCTTTTAGGGTAGAGGTTGGTTAGGAGGTAAGGAAACCTTGTCGAGCTGGCTTGTCTGCTAGAGCAATTAACTAAGGTTGAGAGTTCACTCAATGAGGCCTTAGAGATTAACTCTCTTTTGAATGCACACTTGGAGGATTACGAGGAGTTACGCAAGAAGATGGAAGGCGACATGTAGACGCTTTCACTTTTGTCATGAGAAAATTGAGAAGAAACTCAAAGATGATGTCCGAGGACTAGAGCAAAATTTGACAAATGCAATAGTAGCTCACACCACGACCCAACAAGAAATTCTGGAGCTGAAGAGTGATTTCATTAAGGAGCACAAAGTAGGCTTCAAAAAGGGGTTCAACAAGTGGTATTTCTAAACGAGCACGAGCAATCGATTATTGTCGAGCAGTTTGATGTCGATTTTGACATCTATAAAGACAAATGGACTTCCATCAATGACATCCTAGAGGAGCCTTCTGATGTAACTTCTACCAATATAGACAATTAGGTGTTTTCAGGTTTTTCTCTCTTATAATTTTTCTTTGTAATTTTTCTTTATTAATGTTTAATGAATATATGTTTTGTTCATTATGAATATTCCATACTCTAATATCTTGCTATTGTAAACTTTTTGCCTAAGTTTAGTAAGCAAACTTTTCTGGGAACGAGTGATTAGATCGAGTGGGTGCTTTGGCATGGTTTTACAACGATTCGAGTTATGAGTGAAGTGTTGTAGTACTTGTTCAAATAATAATCGATAGGAGACAAGTTATCCAAATTATGCTCGGTATGGGCCGAGTGCCCCAATAGGATCGCTAGGAGTCGAGTGTCCTGATATACTTGGGAGGGGGTTGAGATAACCAATTACACTCGAAAGGGGCTGAGGTGTCCAACGATGCTCGGTGGGGGTCGAGTGCCCAAATAGGTTCAGTAGGAGCCGAGAGCCCAAATAGGCTAGATAGGGGCCAAGTGCCCAAATAGGCTTGGTAGGGGCCACGCCATGGATAAGCTAAGACGACACCTATATGAAGGGAATGGTCGACACATCCTCAACCATTCCCGACAAGTCCTCGATCCCTTACTTAGCCTAATAATGTTTAGCCCAAATCTGTTGTTCCCACGATGTTTGTTAAGAACAAACTTTCCCACTAGCTTTGCTAAGCGTGACACATTGTACCCAATGAATCTTATAGTTAAGATCCACTAAGGTAAATCTGTTTCTAAACTATACTATAAATAATTGGTATCTATCAGTGTAATAATCTATCTCTAATCACATACTAAACCCTATTATATTTTTTGCTAATTTGAGTGTCAAGTGTAATCATAGGTACACCTCCCTGTGTAGCTCGAAGGAGTCATAAGGAGCAGACAATAGATAAGGAGCAAAAAATAGAAGAGAAGATTGAAGACAATCTTAAGGTACTCGATTCGTATAAGTATATTTTCAAATTTACAATTAGCACACATTCTCTATACATGTACATAATTCTTAAAAATAATTATTTTTATAAAAAAAATTAAAAAAAAAACACAAATATGTATAGAAATATACTATAGTACAACATAAACATAGATTTTACAAAAATTTTAAAAAATATATGAAATATATCATCTATTATAATTGAAATACATCATAAAAAATTAGACTAAAAAAATCTATCAAGTTTATTAATAATATCTCCTATATCACTAAGTTTTTACTATCAATAACAGATATAAATTCACCGCCTAAATATAAGATAAAGAGTAAGAATAAACTTAAGGAAAGAAAAATTATTCTATTCAAAATTCTAATCAAGTAAAATCTTCTACTCTTTGCTAGGGGAGGAGAAGTTTGAATAGAGTTTACATTTTTGCATGTAATTTCGAAAACAAATCATGTGCTACTAGGGTTAGATGGTTTATATGAATAACATATAATCCTTAAGGATTTTTAAAAACTGTTTAAATAAAATATTTAATATAAATGTGTAATAGAAAAGTAAACACTTGTTTATATAGGTTCACTCCAAATTAAGGTACATTGTATTCTCCCTTAAGAACTCTGGAGAGGTTTCATTAGTCAATAAATGATTATAGATAAGTTTAACCATTCTTTACTTACATAAGTTCACTAAATTACTCCTTGCAAACACTTAACTCCCCTTAAATTAAGAATCGAGTACACAAAGTCACTCTCAATTTTATAAAAATATTAATAAAAATTTTTATGGAGAAAGTAATTCTACAGAGAATATAATAAAATTACAAAATTTATATCATAGTAAGATAACTTCTTAAAGGAGAATGTAACAAGTAAGGCTCAATAATAGTATAGTCGTTTAATAAGTGTTATTAACTTAAATAAATTGAATGAGACTTTGAACAAAGGACAATTTGCAATAGATCACTTTGTTGAAATGTTTCGTTACTTTACATGAAGGTTTACGTCCAATTTATAGTAATCTTAAAAAGATATGTTTAATGTTTAGAGCTTTGTGGTTGGTGATTGGACACCTTATGAAAAGGCTGTTTCTTTCTTCTTTGAAGAATAAACAATTTTTGCTACATTTGGGATTGTCTTCTATAGGTTGAAATGCATGATGAGGAAATTTGACTTCTGAAAGTAGGAATCATTTTATGCATAAAGTGTCTAGACAATCATACAGTTTGCAAATGTTAAACATTAGTGAAATTTTAAACTTATATTTATTTTTGAACATCAAAACTTGAGTATATGACTATCTTAGATTTTAGATAAGATCAATTAGACGATATTTTCTTAATAATTTCTACCTTATTTTACATTGATAAATAACCATCAATTTTATCTACAAATAGACAGTATATATATATATATATTTATTTATTTATTTATTAAGTAGAGTATATTGAAGAATCATGATATAAATAATATAAAAAGTGTTAAGTGTTAATTTACAAATTGAGTTGTCTTGGTCATGTAGAATTGAAAAATGAAAAAAAATCAATAAGTAGACAAGATGATGCTAAAAAATAAAGATTTTCTCCCCCTATTTTTTAGTACAAAAAGATGGGCAGATGACTATTACTACTTAGGAGGCTAGGCAGAAGTAGACAAGGGAGAAGGAGCAAGCTTAGTAGAGGTAGAGGCTAGTGGTAATGAAGATGCACGGGGTGGAGTCATGGGTGGTTGAATGTGTAGAGGCTCAATGGGAGCAACTACTAGAGGCAGTGGTGGAGGTAGTAGAGTAGCTCTGGTCAAAAAGGCTTGGAGAAAGCTTATGGTGGAGGTCTTTAAGGATTCACCAAAATTTGCTACAAAGGCTTCCATCTGTTGAAGTTGGCTTTGTTTGCTTTAATAGACTAGAACTTGAACAATTTCAAGAAATAGTGAAGAGGGGAAATAGCAGCAACTAGAGAAGTATTAATATTATTAGATACTTTATATGCTTGAGAAGTTGAAAGGTTGGGAGGATGAGGAGTAGGCTCTTGGATGAAGTCATCCAAGATGATATCTAAATTATCGTTGATAGCAACGACATGCTCTTCTTCAAGATAAACGTATACTTGAAGATGGACATGAGTTGAGTTGTATCTTGGGCGTTATTCTTCATAAAGAGTTTCATTAGTAGAACTGGAAATAATGTCATTGACATAAATCTAAAGAATGAGGAAATTAGACTAGCAATATTTACGAAATAAATTGATGTAAACTTTTCCTCTTATAGAACCACTTTTAATTAAAAATGAGCTAAAACTATCATACCATGCTCTAGAAGTTTGTTTTAAATCATAAAGAGTTGTGTTTAATTTAAAAACATATTTAGAATTAGTTGATCACTTAAAACCAAAGGTTTGTTCCACATAAGAAAAATGTGCATTGCCTCTAGTCTTGCGATGTACATAAGTTTCTATATAATCTATTCCTTTTTGTTGTGAGTAATATTTGACCACTAGTTTTGCCTTGTTCTTCACTATATTTCCTTGCTCGTCTAGATTTTTTCTAAACACCTATTTAGCTTCAACAACATGTTTGTCTTTGGGTAGTTCAACAAGCTTCCAAACATCATTTTGTTGGATCTGATCAAGCTCTTCTTACGTTACTTGTACCTAGTAGTCATCTTCTAGAACTTCACCAATAGTTTTGGGCTCGATCTAAGAGATGAGAGTTATTGGATGTTTCCCATCGAAAGAACTAGTCTTTATATCTTCCTTTAGATCACTAATGATCTTCTCTAGAGGATGATTCTTGATCGTTAGACTATATGAACCTCTAGTATCTCTCTTTTCCTTCTTGTCATATGAGGGCTCACCAAAGGATTCATGCTCAACTTCTACGCTTGGAGAATCCCTTGATGATTCACCTAAATTTAAATATATAAAAGCATCATTTAGCTCTAATAGTTTCTTATCAAGCTCATTATCATTGAATCATACATGAATGACTTCTTCTACCTTATAGGTTCTAGAGTTAAAAACGATAAGCTTTTGAGGTTTCTAAATATTTAAGCATGATTCCTTCATCACTTTTGGAGTGAAATTTTCCTAATAAATCTTTAATATTTAGAATAAAATTTGACATCCAAAAGGATGAATATAAGAAATATTGATCTTTTTGTTCTTCCATAATTAATATGAAGTTTTTGAAATGATAGACTTTATATAAATTCTACTTTGTAAATAACAAGTTGTGTTCACCACCTCTTTCTAGAAATTTTAGGAGTATTATAAATATTCAACATAATTCTTTTCATATCTTGCAAGGACCTATTTTTTCCTTTCCACAAAATTATGATTTATTCCAAAATTTTCATAAAATTAATGAAATTTTTTATTTTTAAATTCTCCTTCATGGTCACTTATGATAGAAATAATATATAAACCTTTCTCATTTTGAACTTTCTTACAAAATTTATAAAATTTATCAAAAGCCTAATTTTTATGGGATAAGAATTTTACCCAAGTCCATCAAGAGTATTTGTCTGTAACGACTAGACCATAATGTTTTCTACTTATAGTTGCAGTTCTTCTAAGACCAAATAAATCTATGTGTAACAATTCAAGAGGTCTTTTAGTAAAAATAATGTTTTTAATTTTGAAAGATTCTTTTATTTGTTTGCCTTTGACACATGCTTCACAAAAGATGTCATCTTTGAACGATGTAGTTGACAATCTTCTTATAAGATTGGGTCTTTTCAACTTTGAGATTAATCTCATGGTTTCATGTCCACATTTGATATGTCAAACTTTATGATCCTCTTATAAATATGAGACAAGAAACCTTCAAAGTTGATAACTCACATAGTTCTCTTTTATACAAATTTCCTTATCAACTAGTAGAAATATCTTTTGAACTTTTTAGTTTTTTTATTACGTGTTAGTCTCGTTCAAAAAACATATTATATCTACTACACATTATTAACTTATACTTAGTAGATTATGTTTGAGACCTTCAACCAAAAGAACATTATCAATATATGGGGAATGATACATACATATCCTTCTTATTCCCACAATTTTTCCCTTTTACTTTCCTTCAAATATTACTATTCCTCCCTTCTTCTTTTTCAAGTCTTGGAATATAGACTTTTTCCCATCATGTGACATGAGCATCAACTGTCCAAGTATCATGACAAGAGTTTTCTTCCTATCATCCAACAAATATGCAAGAGAGATAATTTTGTTTTTAGGTACCTACTTAACATTGGTCCTATTTTATTAAACTTCATTATCTTAGTCTTATTATACTTTAATGATTGATTAGACATTGGTTCCCCAACTTGAACAAACTTATTTTTAGGCATAGAATATTTTTCTTTCCCATTAAAGCTTAGGTCAATTTTATCAAAAGGATACTTTGAGTACTTTGATAGAACAAGGTTCTGGATGTTTATCAATGTAATTTTTAAAATTCCCCCTAATGTAGTAGGGAAGTGACCTCTAAAGTGTCAATTCAAAGAACAATATGTGAGGCTTTAGTTTAAGAAATTAAAATACAGAATGAGTGAAAATATTATATAAAATCTATCTAATGAATGTAGTGAATGTAACTAAATGAAGATGTTGCAAAAAAGTAAACTGAACCAATACTATTGAGGATGAATTATTAAATGTAAATTGTGAATTAGATGTTTCAAATAAAGAATGCAAAGTACAATGCAATGACACTAACTAACACTCCTATAATACACCGTATGAATTGAAATTTAACTACTACAATTGAATTAAACTAAGAAAGAAATCACTTTGAATCAAAACAGAATTAAAATTATAGAAATGGAAATTAAAGAATTATTAAAAAAAACTAAGATTCAAATCGTGGTAGTTTGTTATCTAACAACTAATTGCCATATAAAATTGAAATGTAAAACTTGATTATTCTGAATGTAATAAAGCATAAAATTATAAAACTATTACAAATTGAATTTTGAAACGGTAAAATCGAAACTAACAAAAATATCAAACAACTTGAATCAAATGCTTAGAAAACAATGGTTTAAAATCAAAAGGTACAAATTCAAGATTGTCACATGAGGAAGTTGATCCAAAACTATATATGCTTTGTCTTATGAATCAAATCAATACGTCTAATTCAGATGAAGTTACACAATGGAAGACATTCGAATGTAATACAAAGTTATTCTTAATCAAGAACTAATCGAATTAAGTAGCACAAACAATACATTCAGTGTCAAAATCCTCAATGACATTCTTGAATTCATGAAACAAAACTCGAATTGATTTTATGAATTAGAATACTCCTATAATTGGACAAATTGAAATCTTATAATATACTGGAATTGAAAGTGAATTAAACTCTAAAGCATTAAATAACAAAGGCGAAATCAATCAAAGTAACAAGATTTGAATTAATACTACTATTGAATTAAAGGGAAGCAAATTTAGCGAAATGAACTAATATGATCCTATAATCAAACATTAAGGATTCAAAATTCGAAGATAACTTTCTCTTATATTCAAGAACTCAATTGATCAATAAAAAACTTGTAGAAATACATAACAAAAGACATTTAATGTTTTTCTGTATCACTCTTAATCAAGAGTCAATATAGACTACAACAATAAGAGAGGATTGAACTCGGAGCAATGAAACTTACGGTTTAATCACAAAATCATTGAGCAAAGTAAAGATGAAATGTATATGAAGCAAAAGAGAGCGAATAAGAGCTCAAACAGTCATGAAAAAGAAAGCTTCTACTACAAGGAATTTAGAACCAAATATCATCATTGCTTAAGTTGCAAAGTAAACATGTAATATGCTTAGTTATCTTCAATAAATCTCACCTATTAGACTAACTAATGATCTATTTATAATACATAAACATCTCCTTAATGGATGGACCTAACTTCAGCTGATCCAGCCTATGCTCTACGTTGTACTTGAGTCAAAACAATAGTTATAGTGATGCAACTTTACATGTGCACCAAAATTCAGCATAAATTCCAAAGTTAATGATTCAACTTCAAGATTAAAGCTTGATGATTCAATAATCCAATACAAAGAGAATTAACTTAATCAGATGTCTATGGAAAAATTTATGAACAAAAAAGTCATTGTATGTTGATGTTGACAACAACAGAAAAATTTACTATATGAATATAAATATAATAATTTAATTTTGACTTAATTATTTATAAAAATAGATTTTATGCTTAGTTATAATTATTTAAGGTGACATAAACATTTATAAATTAATTTTAACAATTATTTACAACAAGAAATTAAGTTATATCACACCTCACCAACAAGCTTAGTCTCTCATTCCTTCGAAGGTTGTGGTTAATACATTCGATATTGTAGTAAATGTTCTACTGCTTGAACATTTGCAACAATGCTATTCTTCTTCTTTGGTTTTTGAGTTTTTGAAATATAATTTTCTTCTCTTCTTTTAAATTCAAAGCAAAGAATCTCTAATTCATTATTCAGGACATTATTTTCTTTTAAAAGTTTTTCATTTTCAACTTTTACATCATCAAACACTTCAAGTTTCCTTTTTAAAACTTTTTCTTCTTTCAAAATTTTTCTTGAAGTTTTTCATGATGCTTATAGGTGCCAAAATGTAGAGAAGAATTGAAAAGTTGTTCATTGTATTCTTTAATAATAGACTGAAAGTCAAAGAAGTTTTATCTCTTTATCTGACTTGTCTCATGATCTTCGAAGGTGGTGTTAGACATAAGCTCTCTTCCTCTTCTTCTTCCTCAAACTCAGAAGAACCCAAATCTTCCCATGTAAAATATGAGAACTTTCTTTCTATCCTTCTTGAAGAAGGTTGGTCTCTTTTTTGTCTTCTCTTACTTTGAACACTCTTACCTAAAGTGTCTTGCCTTCTTGCACTCATAGTAGACAACTTAAGATTTTTTTTTCTTTTTGCTGCTCCTTGGGTTATTGAGGTGGTCTTCTACCTCCAAAGCCATCTATTCTTTATTCCACAAGGTGTAGATCTTTCTAAGGATGAACGAGAGTTCATTCTCTTTCTCTCTAAACTCATGTTTTGTGGATGACTCGTTTGATGGCTCCTTAGCTTTGAATGCTTTTGTGAGAGTTTGTCTCTAAGGACATTGAGCCTTAAGCACAATGATCTTATATTTCTTCAACAATCCATCTTGTTGAAGTTTGAACTCATTAACTTTAAGTATGCCAACTAAATATTCTAAAGTAAGACCATTAAGGTTCTTTGAAGCTTTAAAGGTATTCATTTGAGGGTACCAATGTCTAGGAAAGTTGTGCAAAACTTTGTCAATATGATCAGAGTTTTCATATGACTTACCTAGTGAATTAGTTCATTGAGAATAGTCTCAAAACCAACTAAACATACTTTGTATGTTCTTCTTATCCTCCATATTGAACAACTCGTATTGTTTGGTCAATAGATTGAGCTTCCTTTCCTTTACTTCTATGGACCCTTCATTTATGACTAGTAAAGTGTCCAACATCTCCTTAACTCCCTTGTATGTGAACACTTTCTTATATTCTTCCTCAGGAAAAGTGCACAATAGCGAATTTTGAGCTTTCGGGGTTAAATACCTTTGCTTCTAATCATTAGACCACATGCTCCTACGAAAGGGAGCTCTAGTATGGTCAATTAGTAGATAATCGCCATTATCTACCACATCCCAAATGCCTAAATTACATTCTTTGAAAAACGTAATCATGTGTTGTTTCCAATAATCAAACTTCTCTACCTTAAATAAGATTAGACAGTTGACTACATATAATTTATTTTCCATTGTAAATTGAATCTTTTTTCTCTAGTCCTACAAAGAACTAACCTCGAGAGGCTACCTCTAATACCAACTGAAATTAAAGTAGAACTCCAGAAAGGGGGTGAAGGGTTAAATAGAATTTAGATTTTTGCAAAAAATTTTGAAAATAGGCAATCACACGATGTGTTATAGGGGTTAGATGATTTGTATGAAAAGTGTTTGATCCTTAAGGATTTTTAAAATGTTTTTAAATAGAAGGTTTAATATGAATATGTAATAAAAAAAATGAACACTTATTTTATACATGTTCACTCCAAATTGAGTTACGTCTTACTCTACCTTAAGAACTCTTGAGAGGTTCCACTAAACAATATATGATTACAAACAAGTTTAATAACTCCTAACTTACACGAATATACTAAGCCATTATTGGCAAACACTTAACTCCTCCTGAGTTAAGAATCAAGTTCACAAAGCTACTCCTAACTATATAAAAGATTGATAAAGAGTTTTATATAGAAAGTAATTCTCGTAAAGAGGATACAATAGAATTACAAAGCTTTTTTCATAGTGAATTTCCTAAAGAAGAATATAACAAGTAAGACTCACTAAAATAATACAATCATGTAATAGACATTGTTAGCTTAAATAGATTGAATAAGACTTTGAACCTAAGAGAACTCGTAACAGATCACTTTGTTTAAATATTTTGTTACCTTGTATGAAGGTCTTCGTCTAATTTGTAGTAATCTTAGAAAGTTAACCATTACACTCAAGGGAGGTAGTTTTTCTTTTTTGAACAGAGATTAGGTATTTTTTAGCTTTGTGGTTGGCAGCGCATTGGTGCTTGGACACCTTCTAAAAAGTTTTTTCTTTCTTCTTTGAAGAGTAAATATTTTATACTACATGTGGAATATGTCTTCTATTGGTTGAAGTTGTATGAGAAAAGTTAATTTTTGAAAATAAGAATCATTATAAGATGGCGTGCATAGATTTAGATGAATACCTCAATAGAGGATCTAATAGTCCATTAAATGAAGTTTGAATGTCTAATAGGTTTTTCAATGTATGAAGTGTAAATGTTGTATTACAAAGGATAAAAATTCTACTTAATTAGACAGATTGCAAATATTAAGCATTAGTGAAATTTAAAATTTATTTTTATTTATAAATATCAAAACTTGAATACATGACTATTTTAGACTTTAGATAAGATCATTATATTAAAAAAAATAAGAGATGATTTATAAATTCTCGAAAAAATATAAAGAATTTAGAGAGTTTTTTTTTTTTTCTAAATGATGCTAACTTTATATAAATGAAAATTAAATATTTAATTTTTTATTATATATTTTAGAAATTTAACTAAACAAAATTTTTATGATGAATAAATAATTTTGATAAGTTACGATTTAATTATTAATTTATTATGTTTTTGTATTATTTTAAAATCTTTAGATCTTGTTTATGAAAAATTGTGATATATGATATGATATTTGTTGTAAAATAAATTATTGGATTTGTATAACTGTGAAATTTTATGAATAATGAAATGAAGATTTTTTGTATTATGAATTGTTGAGAGTGTATTTGTGAAATATTGTGATACCAAAATGTGAGATTGATTATATGAGAAAGGATGAAAATTATTTATGATATGTTGTGATAATTGTATTGTATTTTGATATGACTGTGTTAATTATATTTAATATATGTGATGACAAATTACGATATGAATGAGATATTGTGATAATTGTATTGTATTTTGAGATTATTGTATGCCAATGAGATTGAGATGATTGTGTGCTAATGAGATGAGATGATTGTGTGTTTGAGATGACTATGTGCCTAGAGATTAAGATGAACTATTGACTGAGTTATGTGCCTTTGAAATATAATTGTATGATTTATTATGTATAAATGACTATATGTTGTGTATGAGCTAAATAATTACTACGAAATACTATTTTGTATAATATTGTGTACATTTGGAATTCTAAATGTCTTAGAAAGGTGTATCTAGACTTCAATGATATTCTAGTCACGTAGATAAGATACCATGTGGTGAGAAGTAGATAGAGGTTTCAAGTACACTTATCACTAAGTGGATTGAGTCACTATATCTTTGATTTGGATTTGTGTGTGGGAATCACCTTACATACGATTTCTAGAATGTGGATGGATGAGTAATCTTGAAGTGAAAAAGACTCTTAAGATAATGCAAATCTTGAGGTAAAAAAGATTTAGAAGTAATTGTGTTTATGATCTGGTAACCAGTATGCATGAGTAGGTATTATGAAAAAGATGAAGAATTCTATATAATTTTCTAAAAGATTCTGTCTAGAATTTTAGGTGCATGAGAAAGAATGAGTGCGATGATTAAGGACTCTATATAATTTTCTAGAAGATTTTGTCTAAAATTTTATGATTATTTAAGTACTTTGAATTTATTTAAATAAATAATTGAGATGATATAAATGTGAACTCTATAAAATATTATGTTTGATTTTGTTTACCTTGTTTTGTATTTATACATGTTGATATTATAATAAACATATCTTGATACGGGAGTAAATAACAATATAAATAAAACAATTAAGTAAATTCAAGTTTAATAATTTAGAGAATTATTGTTTTCATCTTTTGAAAAATGGAAAACTAATTAGTGAATAATTTTTCATTGTGGTTAAAAAATTATATTAGTTACTTTTATTTATATATATATATATAATTTAAAATAAATAGTTTTATTTAATAATATATTTTATACATATATTTTTATTAAAACTTATATATTGAATATTTTTTATTTTAATCATTAAATTTAATGAGAATATTATATTTATTAAATATAATAAGTAATATTAAAACAATTATTTATATATTTATAAACTATCAATTTAATGATATTTAGTCCTAAATATAATATAATTAACGTAAAGTATTTAATTTTTTATTAAAAATAATTAAGTCCATTAAATTTAATTAAATAAGTTCTAATTATGTTTCAATTTTTTAAGTTTAGTGTTTAAGAATTAAATTATATTTTTCAATATTAAAAAATTCTTTTTTAAAATTTATAAATTAGACACTAGATTTTGAGGAATAATAATATAACTTATAATAATTATAACATAATATTTTTTTATACCAGTACGGAGACTCAAACATCAATATATATACTGTCTACATCTTCCACGTGCAATTTGAGGTGAGCGTACGAAGGCAGACAAACAATTGTTGACTAGTCTTTTGTTGTTTTAATTTATGAATAAAACTAATGAATTGTTTAAAAGAAAAAATTATTTAGTTAGTTGAAAGAAATTTACTGTAATATTTTTCATATTTTTTTTCTATTTCTATAAAACCAATTAAATTATAAAATTTTAATTTTTATGTTATTTTTAACATATTTTATACTATTAAATAATTAAAATATTTTTTAAACATTTTAAAAAAAAAAATTTCTCAAAACCAAATAGTTATTATAGTTGACATAATCAGTATTATTATTTTTTTATTATCAGTTTTTATATTCCAATCCACAGATTCATATGTTCAAATGTTCAACTGTGATATAATAGTAGTTAACGTGTGTAAACTTGTACACGTTGATGTATTAATAAAATCTTATAAAATATAGTTATTTCTGTGTTTATTTAAATCTTGTTCAAAATATTTTTAAAAAAAATTTTATCGATAATATTTTTTTACTAAAATTGAAACAAGTTGATACTCCTAGCATGGATTTGTAAACAGCTATAAATTGACAAACCTTTCACATAATTCGCATTCATACATTCACTTCTCTTCTCTTGTAGTTACAAGTTTGAGAATTTCAAACCAAAGGTAACTTTTTCCATGGCATTCCAAAACCCTCCTTCAATTCCAATCTCAGATCCTGAGGCACCGGAAATCACTCCTACTCCTGCTCCTTCCACCACCTCAGCAGCCAAAGGTTACTCAGCTAAAGTGGTGGTGAACAAAGTGAAGAACAATCTGGTTTTTCATTCAAAATGGGGTGAACTCAATGGTGCCATGGGTGACCTGGGCACTTATATACCAATAGTTTTGGCCTTGACCCTTGCTAAGGACCTCAACCTTGGCACCACACTCATCTTTACAGGTGTGTATAACATCATCACTGGTGCCATCTATGGGGTTCCCATGCCGGTCCAGCCCATGAAATCCATCGCTGCTCAGGCCTTGTCTGACACCACCTTCGGCGTTCCAGAGATCATGGCTGCCGGTGTATTAACCGGTGGGGTGTTGTTTGTTTTGGGTGTGACAGGATTGATGAAGCTTGTGTACATGTTGATTCCTCTGAGTGTTGTGAGGGGAATTCAACTAGCACAAGGCTTGTCATTTGCTTTGACAGCCGTTAAGTATGTGAGGAAAATTCAAGACTTGCCAAAGAGTAAATCTTTGGGTGAAAGGCACTGGTTTGGGTTAGATGGGTTGGTTTTGGCCATTGTGTGTTTGTGTTTCATTGTGATTGTGAATGGGGCTGGGGAGAAGAACAGAGGATGTTGTGATGGTGTGGAAAATGGGGGTGATGATTTGGGTTGCGAAAAGAGGAATGAGGATGTAAGAAACAAGCCAGGCAGGGTGAGAAAGGTTATTTTCTCACTACCTTCTGCTTTCATGGTGTTTGTGTCGGGGGTTGTTTTGGCCTTTATTAGAAGGCATGAGGTGGTGCATGAAATAAAGTTTGGACCATCCCCAATAGAAGTGGTGAAGTTCTCTAAGCATGCATGGAAGAAAGGCTTTGTGAAGGGTGCAATTCCCCAACTCCCATTGTCAATTTTAAACTCTGTGATAGCTGTTTGCAAGTTGTCATCAGATTTGTTTCCAGGGAAGGATTTCTCAGCCACTTCATTGTCAGTAACAGTGGGGTTGATGAACTTGGTCGGTAGTTGGTTTGGTGCAATGCCAAGTTGCCATGGTGCTGGTGGACTTGCTGGGCAGTATAAGTTTGGTGGTAGGAGTGGTGGTTGTGTGGCACTTCTTGGTGTTGCCAAATTGGTATTGGGTTTGGTGTTGGGAAGTTCTTTGGCACACATTTTAAAGCAATTTCCTGTAGGAATTTTAGGGGTGTTGCTCCTGTTTGCTGGAATAGAACTAGCCATGTGTTGTAGGGACATGAACACCAAAGAAGATTCTTTTGTGATGCTTATTTGTACTGCAGTTTCACTTGTGGGGTCAAGTGCAGCTCTTGGTTTTTTATGTGGAATGATTATTTATGTGCTTCTTAGTCTGAGGAAGTGGACAAGGGATAAACCACTTTCTGCCATTTGGATGCAGAAAAGCCCCGAGCAAGTATGAAGAAAATGAGTATGTACATTATGGTGTTTGTTTCTGGTTGCATATCTAGTGCTTTCAATTTGCCTGTAAGTAATAGTCAATTTGTATTGCTTGTTTGAAAGTTTTTTCTCCTTCAGTCTGTTCTCATTTGTTGGTATTTGAAGCCAATAATGGGGGTTTGGTCAGTAATGATTTAAGGCATTATACTAGTCGTGATTGTAGGGAGTGTAGAACATATATAGTTAGTATGAACTTCAGTCGTTGGTTTTTGGTCTTTGTATGTAGTTTTTTAGTGCATTTCTGTCGCAGAAATTGTGTTTATATATAATAAATGATGTAATTGGAATCCACTAACAGTGTAAACTTTTACACTGTTATCCAATTATGAATTGTGTGAAAATATTGATAACGACTTTGTTTTGAAATTATACTCTGCTATGAATTTGTATAATCTTTTGTAGAGTAAAGACAGAGATGGGTTTATCAATGTATTGCAGTATGACAGTTGATGTGATTGAGAGATATAATGATAAAAAAAAAAAAAAATCATTGAAAGTTATATTAAATTTATAAATGATACATCTAAATCACGTAATGCTTACGTTAAAAATAAATAAATAAATAATTTATAATGTTACTACGGATCATACTTCACATTTTTTTTTTCTCTTTTTCTTTGTTAATTAATGTATTATATGTTAACCCCTAAATTTTGACAGATAATATTGTAGTCATTTAAAAATGTTGAAGATATTGTTTTGAATGTAAAAATTGAATATTTGGTGAAGCCATTTGATAATGTGCCTTTATCCAACAACAAATAGTGGCTGAGTCTATTCCAACTTTGGAAGGGATAGTGTATAATTGCCCTAATGCCTTTGTCAAACATTTATTGCTTTTGGAAACAGTTTTTCCTAATTGAAACCAATTAAAGGCTTCTTAGGGTTAAGACTTTGTGCTAAAATTTAAAGGTATAGAGCATAGTTAGTAAGAACTTAAGTGGTTGGTACCTTTTTTGCTCCTTGTAATTTGAGTAATTAATAACCAATAATGTAATGCTTACTACTGTTTTTTCATTTAGATCATAAGTGTTATATTGATGCATGATACATATTTACATTTTTATTTTTGGAAGTACATAATGTATGTAATATAGTACTAAGTAAATTTTAAATATGATTGGAAAATATTATGTGGTACTGTATGTAAGTTTTGTCTTAAGATTATTATTTCCATCATTATTATATAAAAAAGATTTCCTTTTATATAATTTTTATTTGGTATATTATCATTTTATAATAAATTTATTTTATTTTTTATCAAATATATAAATAATAAATTAAATAAATAAAAATAATTAAAGTGTATATACCTTCAATACCTTATAAAATTATGAATCATGTCTACAACAAAATTATTTACTTCTATCTTAGAAACTATTTTTAAGTAATGGAATAGTTACGTAAACTAAAAGATATCAATTAATATACATATATATATATATATATAATTAAAATTAATATAAACATTAATTTTTAACCTATTAAAATAAAATAATGTAAAAAAAATGTGGACAGAACATATATTTTTTATAATCATTGATTTCTCTTTTTAGTGATTATTTTGATGTTATTTTTCATAAAACTATTTTATCTTTTATTAAATAAAATTAATTAATTAATTATTCAGCATAACAACCCATTTTATTTAAAATAATTATGATAAAGAAAATTCAAAATCAAATCTCGTGAGGTGAAAATTAATTCTTCCTAAATAACAATATATAAAATATAAAAAGATAAATTATAAATAAAATTTAATATATTTGAATAAGAGTTTGTAGAAATATCTTAAAAGAAAATTCATAAATTTAAATTATTTTATGTAATGGGGTGTTTGTTTAGGTATTTTTGGTTTAGAGAAGGAAAATCTGTATAAATTAATATTTTTCTTAATTTTCTTATTTTTTATTTTTTTAGATTTCATCTTCTTCATTTTTTCTAATTTGGGGATTTAGGATTCTTTAGAAATACTGTCAAATTTTTAATGTTATTGTAATAATAATTAGATGGATTTTATAATTAGATTATTGTAGAAGTTACTGACACCTAGGAATCATCTTAAAGTTGAAAAATTAAATTTGGATTAGAGATAAGAGAAGTTAATTAAGTAAAAATTGTCATGATTAAGTATTGATTATGTGTATTGGTGTATTATATGTGCAATTGAGGCATCATGTATGATTTTTGGGCAATTAGATGATGAATAATCGATGAATATTGCATTATTTATGTCTAAATCCCAAGAACCTCTATAATCAATTAGGAATTAGGGTTTAATCTTGAATTTTTGAGGTTTCTAATGTTGTATGCAAAAACTCATTCTCGAGCGAACTATTTTTGCTTTAGTGACGACTTTCAGATCTTCTCTTTCATTTTTTCGCTTGAGAAAATTTTTTCCTAACGACTATCAGGACATTTTTCACTTAAGCGATGAACTTCTTGTTTGAGTAACGAGATTCCTTAATTAAGTGAGATTTATTTTGTTTGAACGAGAAGTTCCAGACTTAAAATAGTACTCTTGGAAATATTTTTACTTGAAGGAAAATATCTCACTTAAGCGAGAATATCCTATATTTGAAAATTTATTATGTTTTTGTTTGTGATGCCTAATTGGCTTGGTGTCTAAGTGGTTGTATGCTGAAAAGACTGTGCCCCTAAGAGAAATATGTGATGTTTGTATTTGAGTTAGATAGTTATCACAGGATATTATTTGACATAACTTTAATGTACATATGAGATTATCGAGATCTCTTTAAGGAGATATCCAAACTTTAATAGTACTCTAGTTACGTAAATAAAAATATCATGTGATGAGAAGTCGGTAGAAGTTTGACTTATACTATTCATTGGTGGGAGTAACCACCTAATATGTGTTTGGTAATCACTTTGTCATGTGGTACCTCTTTTGGGAATAAATATATAATACGGAGGTGAAAAAATCTCTTTAAAAAATTATCAGACCTGAAGTGAAAAAGACTTTTTAAAGGATTATTAAGTCGGAAATGAAAAAAACTCTTTAAACCGACAATATCTATTTCCATTAAACATGTGTTAATAAAAAAAAAATCTTAATTTTTATTAGAAGTGCATATAGAGATATAGCCATTCAAATATATACTCTCATTATAGTCATATATTTGAAAATTCATACTCAAAATTAGTGATTAAACTGAGATAATTTGTTTGGTAATAATTGTGGTTACTATAACAGAAATTCCATAAGCTGGTTCTGTTTATGGAATGATAGAGAAGAACTTATTGTTGTTTATGTGGACTTAATTGCGTCTCTGTTCATTGTTATGGATGACGGGTGAGGGAAGATTGTTGAAGTGGTTGGAGCAAAGAGCAACAAAATCAAATGGTCAAAAAGAAAACCTTTTTATTCTGAGCTAATTTGAAAGGTTTTAGACCAAAAGGTAATCTTTTGGTGCTGCCATGAATCAATTGTGCCTTTATCCAACAATAAGTGGTGGCATGACAATGCCCCAACTTTTGGACTCTGCCCCATAACCAAAACATGTGCCATTATTAACAGTCTCATTTTCTTTTTCCTTTTCACATTCTTTTCCCTTTCAAATTCCAACCATTTGTTAAAATTAATTAAAAGTAGTTTTGTTTGTATTATGATACAATGAGAGAGACCAACATGTCTTTTTTTTTTTCCTGAGGTGATTATAAAAATTTAAGAGAACTTATGAGTCCGTAGAAATGTAAATAAAAAAAAATGAATATAATTTGTTTTACAATAAAAAAAAGTGATATTAAATTTTATAGTAGATAAATATATATAACAATATACAATATTAAGGAATATAATTTCAACAATATCTCTTAAATACTTGATTTATAAGAAAGTATTCTTATTATAACCGACAAATATTACATATTATTTCAGAATTTGAGAGTTTAAATCTATTAAAATCATCGATTATCAAAATATATTATAAATAAAAAATATATTAAGATACAAAATCATCTCTATTCTTATACTAAATATTGTTTATACTACTTGTTAATTTAAATGTTAAAATGTAGTTACATGTATATCTCACTTTTAATTCTAAAAGACAAAAAAAAAAAATATAATTAAAGAGAATAAAAGTTATCTTAAAACATACTTAATCTTTATAAGTATAAATTTTATATTTTATTTTTTATTTTATGAGAAGAAGAAAAATTGAAAAATATAAAGGAAATTAATATTTTTTAAAATTACTTTTTTCACATTTACAATTTCAAACTATGTAGACAACTTTTTTGAATTTTTTTTTATCAAACATGAATATTTTAAATTTTTTTTTCTCTTTCCTTTTTTCTATTAACTTTCTTTTATTTTTCCACTTTGAAACCGAACATAGTGTAGGAGTCTAGGAGATGACTACATATAATAATGGCTAAGAGTGTTAAGCCTATTGGTCTTAATCAACACCTATCACAGAATAATTATGGATCACGATAACTTGGTAATGGTGATCAATGAAAGTGAAGAAATTACTTACAATACCATATAAATTTGTTGATATTTTTTATTTAATTAAATTTTAAATTTTATTTCATAATAATGTATTTGACAAAAATTATTTGATTGAGCTGGTGACCCACTAGTGAATGTAGTACAATTTCAGGTATTTTTCTAAAAATACATGAAAATATTAACCCATTTAAGAGAGGTGAGATAATTCATCATAACTCAAACAAATATAAAAATAGAAATATAATATGAATTATGAAATTACTAAAACACCTCACCCAAAACATTCAATTAAGCTAACATTTGAAATTCAATCAAAGAGTTAATGAAATATTATTAAAATGTCTTAAATAAATAAAATATCTTATATAATTCAAAAAACTAAACTATATATTTTGGAATAACTAAGTACGAGTCTCTCTTAAATTACTTTTTCGATAAGAATTTTTAGGAAAAAAATATTATTTTTTTTTTCATAAATTAAAATTGATAAAAATTAAATGAGATTGAGCTTGTATTATATATGTTGACGTTACTTTTGCACTCAATGATTTCATTCTATTTTTCAGCACAACAATTATTTTTGCACTCAAGCCAGAAATACTTCATAATTCAAATTACAAAACTGAATGTAACGGGTTTTTTCGTGGGCCTTTGGGCCTAATATGGGCCAAAAGTTTTTCTTTTCCATCCGGTTAAAAATAATAGTTTGTTTATTTATTTAAATTTATATGTAATTTTCAAAAGTTGTTCAGAATCTGGTGTTGTAGATTATTATAATATTTTAGTCATGAAATAAACTATTAATAGATGGTAAGTTTAAGAAGAATGAATTTAATATTTTAAAAAATTTCAACATTCACAATAGATTTTAATTAAATAATTTAAATTCAGTATTTTTGTAAGTCAAAAAATTATTTAATTTTTTTAAAATATGCTCAAAAATAAAATGATAGATAGAGAAATAAATTACACTAAAGATTTATAGTGGTCCATCCTCATTAATATTGTATTTTCAAGTTTTACAATAATATTCTAAAAAATATTATTCAACTCACACAAGGTTTTGAACTATACAAAGACTATCCACTAGTCTCTAAAACCTTATCATATCCTATCTTTTTTAATCAGCCTGATCAAAATCAAGACTTAAATAATAAGTAAAAAGAAAAGAACAATTCAACCTGATTAATCTTTTATGATGGAAAGCACACAAAAAAAAATGAAATACTTTCTTTACTTAATGAGTCATTCACTCTAAATCACACAATTAATATATATTGTTTGATTATTGTTTACTACCTCTCACTCATATGTTAACTTTATTTCTTTATAAAAATGTTTGTAAAAATCTTCTATTTGAGTTAAAATAATTTGTAATTATACCACTTCTTGACAAATTAAAGATAAGAGTACACTTAGAACACTTTAAATACACAAATTATAATTTAAACATAAGATCAACATCACTCTCACTTATATTATCATCATCATACTAGTTAGGGATATTAAATCATCAAGCTTCTAATTTCTTAAATCAAAATAATCATACTACCTTTCTCCCCTTATGTCATTATCAAAGATAATAAAAACCTAAAATAAAAGAAGAAGGTATAGATAAAAAATAATGTCATAGATTTTCGTTAATAAAAAATAAGTAAATAAAAAATTAATAATAATAAATATTGGACATACTTAAATATACTTAAAAAATAGATCTAACACTTAAAAAAAATGCAATCTAAAAACATATACCAACTAAACATTCACACAGTCACTTAATCAATACCATAATAATCAATACCATAAACTTATCTTGAACATGAGTTGGCAACCATACCATATAATTACTCTATATTACTTCAATTTTCTCGTGATTTGAAAAGACTCTTACTAAATATCAAATTTGAAATAATAATAAAAAAAAAACAACATAAAGAAGTTGTTAATCATCTAAGCTTTCAAATTTAAGCATGTTGTCCAATATTCAATTAATTTTTAACCCTTTTTTATCATCAACACCAAATCTTCTTTAAAGAGCATGGTTGCTCCCTAAGCAAAAAATAAAAATATTTTGTCCTCCATTTTTAAATCCTTACATGAGAGTAGTTTACTCTAAAATTTGTGTCTTTTGAACAATTTTTATACATTTGGACCTTGTTAAATTCAACAATAATAGTGATGTTTCCCTTTCACACCTTAATCTCATTAAACCATATTATTTGAATCACAAGAAAAATAGAGAAATATAGGTATATTTTAAAAGATTAAAAGACCCTAATTAAAACATAGCACATTCAGTTTCATGCCACAGAGCCCGTGCTTTGCTGAATATTAGTTTCAATTGAAAAATTGAAATCGAAAATTGCGATTGCATGTCTACAATATTTTTTTAAAAAAATTTGGAAATTACTAGTTTGAAATAGAACTTATTTTCAAGAGATTTCAACTTCGATAATTTTAACCCATTAAAGCTAAGTTTTAATTTATTAAATGCAATCAGAAAAATCATTAAAAATTGAAATTTAATAGCTTTAATTGATTATGAAGTAAAGAGAATTCTATTATTGAAGATAAATTACTTGTTCTATTCCTTCAAACCAAGGACTTTGTGCATAAAAAGAAGAGAGAGAAGTTAAAGAATGATCTTTTTCAAGTTTTTTTCAGAAAATTGAAGGGAACATACTCCTTTTAGAAGCTATAAAGCAAATCCCTAAGTATGTACTAATTTTGAAGGATCTATGTACCTACTAGAGGAGATTAAAATGGAATGAAAGAATTAATTTAGAAAGAAATATTTTAACTTTGATTGCTAAATCACATCGAATAATTCCTGAAAATTATAAGGATATTGAGATATTCACAATTCTACCTGTCATTAGCAAATAAACAATTTGATTAGGTTATGCTTGATTTAGGAGCTTCCATAAATGTTATGCTTTTAATTATATATTCTTCTTTTTTTTATCTTAGTTATTTTCATAATAATTAGTGCAATGATTCAATTTGCAAATAGAAGCATAATGCATTTAGTTAATGTTATTGAAGATGTCTTGGTTGGGGTAAACATCTTGATCTTTCTAGTTGAATTCTTCATTCAAGACATGGAAGGAGAAGTTACTAAAAGAATCCTCGAATTATTCTGAAAAGATCATTTCTAAAGAAAATTAGAAACAACTTGATTGGAATTATTTTTGAATTTGATCAATTAAATCATGAATCAATTTTAGGTTATGTGGTTGATTTTCCTTTTATTGAATCATCTCTTTAGATAGAATTACATGCGGTAAATCAATTAGATCTAATTAATTGAATTAGAAATGTGTAAAAATTTAATAGATCTAAATTTATGATTACAATATAGAGTGAGAAATTAATGATATTCAATTATGTAAGATAAAAAGTAGAAAACTAATAGTTATTTTTACATAAATTTTAATTCTACTATTTTTCTTAGATATTAATCAAAACAAATCATATAAAACCTCATCTTAACTCTTAGATATTGAAAATCAAATTAGAATAATTCATTAATGCTATCAAAGAACATAACCTAGGTTTTACCATAGTTATTGTATTAATATTTTGAAAAATTATTTGATATATTTAGAAAAATAAATGCTTTCAATTAGTGGTTTTCCAACATATGATATTTTAAGGAAGAAAAAATTTCTAATGAGTACAATTTCGATGTGAATTATATAGCAATTTCCCTACATATAGTCTATTGTTAACTTGGAGTAATCAAGATAAATTGGTCTATTCGTATTGTATAAAAGATAAAAAAAAAACCTTTTTATTTCAAAATGAAAGAAAAAATAGTTAATTTGAATCATACCATAGGTTTGACCAACAATCATATATTTAGAAGAAATGGAAAAAACCTTCACGAAGGGGAAAGTTAAAATTGGTGACTCGTCATCTACAATGACATCTGAACATGTTTGACATATAATTAGGGATGTACCCGAAGTTATTGAAAATCTTCATATAAATAAGTTATCAAGATAAGAAAAGTGACATAATGGATAAAAAGAAGTATCTTTTGGGATATGTCATATTAAAAAGATAATTTATTAAGATGTAATCTTAATATTATGCATATAAAAAAAATTGTATTTTAGTTTACTATATTTAAAATTGAAATTGTAGGTTAACGAGAAGATGCTAAAATCAAAAGTAAATTATATTTTAATTATATATCCTTCAAGAATAAGTAAATAAATCTGAAACATATAAAATGCAGTTAATTCTGCTGCAGAACAAGCTATTATTGCAAAAATTGGTGAATACAACCAACTATCATTAAGAATCATCCTTCAACCAAAAACAGGCAAAGGGTGGAATACCGCAAAGAGAAAGTGTACCCACTAAAAAAAAGTTTTTGAAATTGCTACAGCCCATAAAAATCATATTTTGACTTTTAGCTGGAGAATAGTCCACAAGAGCTTCCATTGAATGAATAATGGATCTAGATCCTAAAAACAACTTTTGAATAAATTAGTTTGTCATTGAATCAAAGAATTTAGAATACATGATATTATTTTTTTAATTTGACAAAATATATCGATGTAGAAAAAAAATAATGCTAATTAAGTTTTCTTTTATCATAAAAAAATTAAAAATTTTAAATATATTATAAATTTTATTATATATTATACAAATTCTTGTGGATACAATAGTTGTTTTATATTATATGATTCAATCTATTTATTAAATTCACATTTTAAACAAAAATATTATGACTTTGTATTGATAATGATTATAATAATAAATATTCTACATTAATTTATTTTTTATTTACTATTATTTCATTTTTTTTATTTTAGTGTATCTTTATTTTAATGTTTTTATAATTATATCAATAAATTTTTTTATTATTAAACTTTTACATATTTCAATATTTTTCCTTATATTAATTTTAAAAAAATTAAAACAAATACTAATATTATTAATTAAACATTTGACCACAGAAAAATTATATCATTAATATAATATTATTAATAATATTTTTTTTAAAGAAATATTTAAAAATTTATTATTATTATATTTTAAAAATATTTTTCAATATATTTTTTATGATAAAATATTAGAACTTTATTAATTTTAAAAATATTATAATAATTTATTAATATCTATTCATCATTATTAAACTTTGAACCGATATTTTAAAAGATTTAAAAAAATTTTAATAATATGAAAATTGGTAATAAATTACGGTAGAAAATCCTAAGTCTTTGTTTAGATTAAGGAGATGATTTGAGATAATAGAAAAGAAAATAAAAAAAAGAGAAAGAGAATAAATAATAATGTTTTTTTGGATTAAAAAAGAGAATAGAGATAAGAAGAAAGTAAAATAATTTTATTTATTATTAATGAAAAAATTTAATTTTTTAAAATAAATTTATTATTTTTAAAATATTTTAAATATTTTTATTATTTTTAATAATATTTTAACAAGAAAAATAAAAAATAAATATTATTTTAATAATTTTATTTATTACTTTAATATTATTTATTTATTTATTATTATTATTTTAAATAAAACACCCATAAAGTAATCTTAAGCTTTTGTACGAATAAGAGACATTTTTATTAAAAAATTATCTAAAAGAGTTAAGTTGATCCATTTTTATTTTTTTTGTTAAGTCGTGTTTTAAAGTACGACTTCATTACGTAAAAGTCATGCATAATACGACTTTGTAGTTTTTAATTTTTTTTTTTCACTCTTTTTAAAAAAAAAATTAAAGAACTCGTGCTATCAAACACGATTTCACTTTTTTTTAATAAAGAAGTCGTGCTTGATAGTACGACTTTACTTTTGTAATTTTTTTTAAAAAAATTTACCTCTATTTTTGTATTTATTTAGTTAGGATTTGAATTTTGTTAATTCATCATTTTTAGTTATGATTAATCTATTTAATTCATTATTGGAAAAAATTGAAAAGGACGAGATTAAAGATAAATAAATTAATTAAAAATGAAATAATATAAAATGAATTCAAAATAGATATTTTATATAATCATAACAATTTTTACAAACAACAATTAAATACATTAATCATTAATTATTTTCTTCACACAAACCCTAAAACTTATCTTCAATAATTTAAAATAAATTAAAAAAAAACCACAACTTCAATTTTAATGAATTTTTTTAAAAAATGTGAAGTCGTGCTTAATAGTATGACTTTTTTTATTTTGAAAAAAACAAGTGAAATCGTGCTAAAAAAATTATGAAGTTGTATTTGATAGCATGACTTATTTAATTATTAAATAAAGAAAAGGTAAAGTCGTGATTGATAACACGACTTCTTTAATTATTTAAACAAAATAAGTGAAGTCAGTATATTTTTAGAAAAAAAATAAAAAATTGTAAAATCATATTATGAAGTACGACTTCTACATAATGAAGTCGTACTTTAAAATCACAACTTAACCCAAAAAAAATGATTCAACTTAATCTTTTAGGTAATTTTTGAATAACCTTTCTAGATAATTTTTAAATAAAATTAACCATAATAGATGTCTTTTAATTGGCTGACACGTAATTTATTTTTTATGGTTTTTTTCTTAATTTTGCAAAGAAATTTTTTTATTTTTTTTATTTTCTCTCATTTTGAATGCATATTAAAAGACAAAAGAGATCTTCTTTCTTAGCTTTTCTTTCCTTACATGCAATACATCCTTTAAAACAAATACATCCTAACCTTTTTGAGGGAAAAGTCGTTAGGGACCATAGATTTTGTAATGATTTAATAAAAATCAAAGAAAATAATACTATTTTCAAAAGAAATTGATGCGTTTTTTTCTTTTTCTTTCCATTTGCAAAGAAAGTAATTATAGACAATTTTATTTAAATAAATTACAAAACATAATTAATTATAATAAAAAATATTAATATTTTTATTTATTATATTATTATAATAATAAATAAAATAAAAATAAAATTTAAAAAATATTATTAATAATAAATAAAATTATTTATAATAATATTTATATTTTTATAATTAAAAAATAATAATAAAAATAATAAAAAATATTTATATTTATATTTTAATAAAAATAATAAATAATTAAAAATAATATTTAAATAATAAAATATATATAAAAAAATTAATAATAAATAAAATTATTCACCCATTTTACTTTAACTTTCATTCTCTTTCTTTCATTTTCCGCTTAAATTAAATTATACCTTTCATTTTCTATTTTCCACTCAGATCAAATCATCAATCCAATCAAATTCTATTGAATTTAGTTTAAACTATTTAAGAAAAATGAGGTATATTCAAACAGTAAGTAAGAGAGATTAAAAATGCATGACGGATTAATGATAGATGGAGAAAGACACAAAGAGTGTAGAATATTATTATTATTATATAAAATCATACAAGCTCTAAGCCATAAAGGACACCCTTGTGCTTGGCAATGTCAGAATGATTATGTGTATGAAAATAGATATTCTTAATTTTGTTGAAAGCATGTAGAGTCAGTAAACTATCAGAGCCTGCTTGATGGCTTTTCCCAACGGCACGGTGCAAGCCCAGAGACTCAGAAACTCTATCTAAACCACCATAAA
>BDMB01000099.1:597217-611517 GCA_016859785.1 Macrotyloma uniflorum
CGTAATTTTCAACTTATTCTAGATTATATATGAAGATAAGAAATACAATAGATAAAATATATTTTTTTTAAATTATATTTTTATTATAAAATTATTTAATTTTTTAAATAATAAATTAGATTATTATAATAATTATATAAATATTTTATTTATATTATATAAATAAACCTTATATCTTATACCAAAACATTATTTTATTTATCTATTTTTAAATAATATAACTTAATATAATAATATTAAAACATTATTGATAACGGTATTGTGAAATTAGAATAAGATATATTTAATTTTCTTTTTATATATATAGGTCTACTTTGCGTTAAACATGTCCTATTGTGGTCATTATTATTATTATATTGAGTGATAACATTTCATCTTCATTATTTTACTATTTCTATTTTAAATATTTAATACTGAAAATTTTCTAATTTTATTAATTATTTATAAAAATATTATATAATTTTAAGATTAAAATAATAATTAATAAATAAATTATAAATTAATTTTATTGTAAAATTTAATTAAAATATATAATGAAAAACTAATTTTTATTTATAATTAATTCACACACGCATCAACTTATAATATACAACAAAGGCTAGTTTTACTTAAAAAAATATTTTTAATAATTTCAAAATATTATAAAATATTAAACGTCCAAACATAATATTTATTTTATCTAAAGAAGGTTTATCAAAGATTTATCACTTTAAAATATTAAACTATATAAATGAATACAACTCTATTTCTTTACCCAAAACCTTAAAATTACATATTTATGTGTCTTTTTCCCTTAAATGCCATTCAATCTTCCTATTTTTATCTAATGTTGAATTTCAACTCACCTTAAACTCCAACAAAAATATTTAGAAGCTATTAATATTTAGGAGATAAGTAGTAGTAAAGAAAAAACATCTAAAAGTTACTGATATTTACAACATTGGGCTAAGAATTGAACTTCTTCTGTTTTACCTCCCTACAAGCTGGAGGTGAGTGAGTGTCAAACAACTTCAACTTGGATAAATTAACATTGAATAAACGAGAAAGAAGGACCTTTGTAAACATGTCAACAAGTTTCTTGGAGGATGAAACAGGTAACAAACGCATGAGTCCTGATTGAACACTTTCTCACGTATGAGATGATGTTCAGATGTTTTGTACGTTCATAAAAAAAAAAGTATTTGCGGTAATATGAGATACTTTGATTATCGCAATACAGGACATGTTGCTTTGAACATGAAATTCCCATTCAGATAATGAAATTCCCATATCAGATAGTGCCCTATATATAACAACCATTGCAATTCACATGTGGTGGAAAAGTGTCCTATACTAGGTTTTAGAAGAAGATCTTGATACTGTGTTCTATTTTTTGGTTTTCCAAGAAATCAAAGAATTCTTAACGAAGATATAATATCCTGTAACATACCGACGAGAATCAAAGTAAGTAGCCCAATCTAAATAATTGAAACACAGATATGAAGCAATAAATCACGTCTAAACATAAATTCTTGATTGGGACTATCTTTAAAATATTTACGAACCTGCATAAGAGTTGAAAATGAACTTCAATTGAATTAAACATAAATTGACTTAATTGTTGGAATGAAGAAAGCAATGTTGGGATGTGTGTTCCATATATCTTGTTTTAGTCATGTATGAGAGTGCGTCGACATCAAAGGGTTTCTTTCTCTTATATTCTCTCACCTATCACACTCAAAAACTGAAATTTGTAAAACTATGAGAATAGTGAAACTATTGTTAAATTATTTTAATATTAATGATGACTCATGTAATTTATAGAATAACTTTAATGTAAAAAAATCTAATGTGATGATTATTAGATTATAATTAGATTAAAGTTATGGGAATTATTTTAGAGATATTAAAATTAATTCTCTCTCTTTTCACTTCTAAGGACAGGATGATCTTTTAATAAATAATTTAATTTATTTATTAAATTATAAGAAGTTAACGTTAGAGGTTAAAGAAGTTTAATTTATTTATTTAACTTCTTTTAACGTTAACTTATTTCCTTTTAAAAACCCTTCTCTCCAACGAAACATACGTGCATTGTCTTATTTTCTAAAAATAGAAAAGAGAAGCAAACAGAGAAAATACAGTGACTGAAAATAGTGACTGAAAGATGACAGGCAATTTTCATATCATCAGGAAAGCTAGTAAAGGGAAGTAAGAGAAGGGAAAATATACTTCTTCATCAAAGGGACATTATGGATCTAGGTAAGTGCTCTAATTTATTTTTTCTAACAATTGGTATCAAAGTCAGGTTCTGACCTGGGACCCGTATAGCTCAGTTGTTAGAGCGCTTGGTTAGATCTTTATTAGATCTAACGAAAAGTTATATATTACTTTAATCACCTAAGTGATTAAATGTGGGATTATATATTGTTTTAATCACCAAAGTGATTTATACAATGGATTGGAAAAATGTTGCTATAAAACTATTTTTGGATGATAAATTATTAATTTTAAGGCTTACATGATTATCCAAAGATGATCTGTTACTTATAATTATTAATATAAAAGATTATTTTTATACTTGTTGAATGTGTCTTTATCCAAAGATGTCATGCATGTCAAATAGTATGAGTTATTGCATTAAAGTGATAACATAAGAACATAAAGAGAAGAGACAAGGGAAAGAGAAATAGAATTTCTAATAATAACATATGGAAAAACCTTAAAAGATACAAGTCATAACAAGAATATAAATAGGACAATATATCAATAGTATAAAGACTAAATTACCCTCAACTAATAAATACTAATAAATACTAATAAATATATAATATTCTATATGATATTCTAACATCCCCCCTCAAACTCACGATGCATTAGCATGAAGTATCGAGAGTTTGTCAATCAAAAAATGAAATTGTTTAATAGAGTGAGATTTTGTAAACAAATCAGCAATCTGCATAGTCGAAGAAATGAAAGGCAGTGTAATGGTTCCATGTTGAAGATGATGACGGGTGAAATGACAATCAATTTCAATATGCTTCGTGCGTTCATGAAAGATCGAGTTATGAGAAATTTGAATAGCACTCTTGTTGTCACAATACATAAGAGTTGGTTCAGAAAGAGAAACACCCATGTTAGAAAGAAGCCAACGTAACCAAACAATTTTAGCAGTGGTTAGAGCCATGACACGATATTCAGCTTCAGTAGAAGAACGAGAAACAATATCTTGTTTCTTACTCTTCCAAGAAATAAGAGAGTCTCCTAGAAAAATGCAAAAACATGTAGTAGACTTACGATCAGTAGGGTCACCAGCCCAATCAACATCAGAATAAGCACGCAATTCCAAGGAAGATGATGAGGGAAATAGAAGACTCTGAAACTGAGTACCACGAAGATATCGAAGAATACGGAGAACAACTGCCCAATGTACTGTAGTAGGAGAAACAACAAATTGACTCACAACATGCACAACATAAGCAATATCAGGACGAGTAATCGTTAGATATACTAGATTTTCAACAATTGTACGATACATAGTGGGATCAGGTAAAGAAACACCATCCGAAGGAGTATATTTCACATTAAGCTCAATAGGGGTGTCAGATGTGCGAGTATTAGAAAGAAGAGCTTGCTCTAAAATAGTGCCAATATACTTAGATTGACAAAGAAGATAGCCTCTAGGATAATATGCAACTTCAATGCCCAAGAAATAACGAAGAGGTCCCAAATCCTTCATTTCAAATTGTTTTGTGAACTGTAATTTTAGTCTTCCAATTTCATCCATATCATCCCCAGTAATTATCATATCATCAACATATAAGCTGAGAATAACACGACCATGAGAAGTAGTCTTCAGAAACAAAGCAGGATCATAATCACTAGAACAAAATCCAAGAGAAGTAATAACTTTAGAGAACTTTTCAAACCAAGCCCGGGGAGCTTGCTTGAGACCATAAAGAGCCTTTTTTAACTTACACACCTCCCTTGAATTATGAGAAACACCTGGAGGAGGTATCATGTACACTTCCTCTCTCAGATCACCATTTAAGAAAGCATTTTTAACATCCATCTGAAAGATATCCCACTGACGAATAGATGCAACAACAATAAGAGTGCGAATGGTAGTCATCTTAGCAACTAGGGCAAAGGTTTCTGCATAATCCAAATCATATTCTTGAGAGAATCCTTTAGCAACTAGACGAGCTTTATAATGCTCAACAGACCCCTCTGACTTTGTTTTAATCTTGTAGACCCACCGAGAGCCAATAGCCCTTTTACCTGGAGGAAGAGATACCAAGTCCCAAGTACCTGTCTTATATAATGCAGAAAGTTCCTCTTGCTTAGCCTCTTGCCAAAGTGGATCAAGGACAACCTCTTGATAGGAAGACGGTTCAGACAAACTATGAATTTTGGTTAAGAAAGAAGCAAAAGAAGAAGAATAAAAAGAATAAGAAAAATCTGGTGATTGAGTGGACTTACGAATACGTGGAGGATAGCGAGGAGGTGGAGGATCAACAATCATAGGAGGTGTTTGGGAAGCCGTGGAGACATCTTGAGATGTAGTAGAACAAGTATCATTCCTGCAATTCTCAACTTCAATATTATTTATAGCATCATTATCATCTTTAGAAACTTCAACCAGTGGAGGGCAAAGCATTTCGGAAGTTCTTGCCCCTATAACAAGGCCACCCTCTCAGAGTAGCAAGTCCAAAACTTCAACCACAAGGACTCAATTGCCCACCATTCAACACTCTTTTGCAAGAAACCCAAAATGATCTCAAAATGATCTGGAGAATACATCAACTCAGCTAGTCTATTTGTTAATTCATTCCGTCACAGTAGAAATGCTATTGCACTCATAGAAAATGTCTTTGTTATATTATCTGTTTGATTGAAATTCCATTTTTAATAAAATTATAATAAATCTTTGGGATCATACATCAATTTCCCCATTACATATTATGTGATTGTTTTGTTAGATTGCATATTTATTATCTAAATATCTTAGAGTTATTATTTAATTTGCTGTAATGATAAAGTTTATTTATTTAATATTAAATTAATGACTAATAATATAAATGTCATAAAAAATTATTACTGAATTATGTTTTTACGAGGAGTTAAATTTGAAATAATTAAAATTTAAAATATAATTCACATAAATTATATAAGGGGTTATAGTGTCAGAGAGAAATGAGAGTTAAAAATATATTGTATCTATTTTTTCATCATACACATCATATGAGGTGAGAAAACAGACAAAAAATATATGATTATTTTTATTTGAAAGACCACGTATTCACTGTTAATTTTTTTATGGCAAATTTAGTATATTTTACTTTTGTTTCATAAATATGAATTTATAAAAATTAATTCATAATTATGCTTAAATTTTGATTTGATGTGAATACACGTGATTAATAATTGTAAAAATAATTCCAACATATTTAATTTTGTTAATTATTATATAAAATAAAAATGAAAATAATATGAAACAAGAAGTTATTGTCTTTAGAGAGTATCATGGTTAGATAAAGAGAAAAAAAATGTATAAGAAAATTACAAACTATAAAAAATTTGTTTAAGAAAGAAGATGAAAAGAATGGAAATGAAGATGTAAATACAGAAATATATAAATGAGGGCCACACGCACGAAGGGGAAATTGGCAGAAATTGTATGTTGCTGCGTGTCCATGCACGGCGCGTATTCAGAGTTCAACGCTTCTGGAGCAAGCTACAGTACATATATGTGTTCGCACAAATCCTTATATTTTAAAATTTGTAAATTAACATGAAAATTAACTAACAGAAATTTCTTCCTACATATCAAAATTTACTTAAGAGAACTTAAATCACGTTCATAATCGATGTGATCTGTATTCAATAAAAAATTAATTGAAGGTTACATTATACTATTTTTAATATTTAAAAATTTATGATTAATTATCTTAAATATTTTTTTTATAAATTTATAAAAATTCATCCAGATCTCCATCCAAATAAGTCTTATTATCAAAGTGAAAGTAGTTGAGCCATTGTCACAATCTCATCCATCGGCATGCTCAATACCACCCTTTGTGGTAATTATGACTAATCTTTCAAAAGGAATTTTCCCGACTCAAATGAGAAAAAACAAGTAAGCTCTTATTCTAGGTAATATATTATAAGTAAAATGCTTAGATATAATAAACCTTCAATTAAAACCTTTTATGGGGTTTGGGATTTTGATTAGTAAAAGCATATGGGATAGCATGGGTGTACCTTCAGATGCTCTTGATGGTGATAATTTTTCATGTGGTCGTAATTATAATATAGTTGTTAGAAAAAATTAGAGCACTTACTTGTATTTATAATGTCCTTCTGATGAAGAAGTATGACAATGTACGAAAAAGAGATAAGTTAACATTAAAAGAAGTTAAATAACATTAACTTATTATTTTTAATTTAATAAATAAATAAAGAAAAACTTCTATAACCTCTAAAACCTCCAACGTTAAGTTTTATTTAATTTAAATAAATAAATAAAACTTCTTTAACCTCCAACCTAAACTTCTTATAATTTAATAAATAAATTAAATTATTTATTAAAAGACCATTCTATCCTTAGAAGTGAGAAAAAAGAGAATTAATTTTAATATTAAAGTTATTCTATAAATTATATGAGCCATCATTAATATTAAAATAATTTAACAATAGTTTCAATATTCTCGTAGTTTTACAAATTTCAGTTTTTGAATGTGATAGGTGAGAGAATATAAGAGAAAGAAACCCTTTGATGTTGACGCACTCTCATACATGACTAAAACAAGATATATGGAACACACATCCCAACATTGCTTTCTTCATTCCAACAATTAAGTCAATTTATTATGTTTAATTCAATTGAAGTTCATTTTCAACTCTTATGCAGGTTTGTAAATATTTTAAAGATAGTCCCAAACAAGACTTTATGTTTAGACGTGATTTATTGCTTCATATATGTGTTTCAATTATTTAGATTGGGCTATTTACTTTGATTCTCGTCAGTATGTTCCAGGATATTAAAATAGAACACAGTATCAAGATCTTATTCTAAAACCTAGTATAGGACACTTTTCCACCACATGTGAATTGCAATGGTTGTTTTATATAGGGCACTATCTGATATGGGAATTTCATTATCTGATATGGGAATTTCATGTTCAAAGCAACATGTTCTGTATTGCGATAATCAAAGTATCATTCATATTACCGCAAATACTTTTTTTTTTATGAACGTACAAAACATCTGAACATTGATAAAGTTCAATCAGGACTCATGCGTTTGTTACCCGTTTCATCCTCCAAGAAACTTGTTGACATGTTTACAAAGGTCCTTCTTTCTCGTTTATTCAATGTTAATTTATCCAAGCTGAAGTTGTTTGGAACTCACTCACCTCCAGCTTGTAGGGGGTAAAACAGAAGAAGTTCAATCCTTAGCCCAATGTTGTAAATATTAGTAATTTTTAGATGTTTTTTCTTTACTACTACTTGTCTCCTATATATTAATAGCTTCTAGATACTTTTGTTGAAGTTTAAGGTGAGTTGAAATTTAACATTGGATAGAAATAGGAAGATTGAATGACATTTAAGGGAGAAAGATACATAAATATAAATCTGTAGTCTTAAGATTTTGGATAAAGAAATAGAGTTGTATTCATTTATATAGTTGTGGTTTAATATTTTAAAGTGATAAACATTTGAAAAACCTTATTTAGATAAAATAAATATTCTGTTTGGACGTTTAATATTTTATAATATTTTGAAATTATTAAAAATACTTTTTTTAAATAAAACTAGCCTTTGTTTTATATTATAAGTTGATGTTTGTGTGAGTTAATTATAAATATAAATTAATTTTTTATTATATATTTTAATTAAATTTCACAATAAAATTAATTTATAATTTATTTATCAATTATTATTTTAATTTTAAAATTATATAATATTTTTATAAATAATTAATAAAATTAAAAAAATTTCAATATTAAATATCTAAAATAGAAATAGTAAAATAATGAAGATAAAATGTTATAATTCTATAACAATAATAATGACCACAATCGCACATGTTTAACGCAAAGTAGACCTACATATATATAAAAAAGAAAATTTTGGCAAAAAAATATAATTATTAATTGATATTAATATTTATATAATTTTTATAATAATTTTACTATTATAATGTCTATTTATTATTTACAAAATTAAGTATTTTATTTAACTAAATAATTAAATTATATATTCAAATATATATTTTATTTTAATAAAATAATATCTACTTATTTTATTTTAATAAAATAATATCTACTTATTTTATTTTAATAAAATAATATCTACTTATTTTATTTTATAAAATATTTTATTTTATTTTCTAAACCTAAATAAATATTTTATTTAACTAAATAATTAAATTATATATTCAGATATATATTTGTCTAATATTATTATTTTTTTCAAAAAAAAAATATTACATTAATTCTTTAACTTCTTTTGATCTCCTTCCCCTCTCTATCAATGAAGTTTGGTATAGTTATGGTGGCTTCCAAAAGTCAAAATGGCTTGCAAAGATCAAAAGAGTTAGATTTTCCTCTTCAGTATAATATTAGTACTAATTTTAATGTGGGAGTGATTTTTCCCTTGAGTGCAGGTTTTCCTAATTCATGGTTGAAATTTTTTTTTTTTTTTTCATTATACTTATTTTTTGAATTTAATTTCTAATTTAATTTATTTTCCTAATTTAAGGTTGCTGGAATTTTTGAAGGGCTTTGTTTTTTTCACCAAACTTTGGATAAGTGCACCCCTACACATGGGCCTTTGGAGAAGGCGCAACCCACTCTCTCTTAAAGAAAAATGTGACTTTTATTCTTTGGCTGGAGAGGCGCACCCCTCTTCCCTTCATGCAATGCTAATTGCACCCTCCCCCTCATTAGTTTAACAGTATTTGATTAACACCACCCCAAATTATTTTTGTATCTAGTTGAGATCTTCTTTAAGATTTTCTCCTGATTGATCAACTTAATTCCCACTTAAACATTAATTCTAAAATTATACATACATCACTCTCAATATTATAAGATCTTTAAATAAATATGAGATAAATAAGAAATTTTGAAGAGATTATGAGAGACTTTGAGAGAAATTTCAGAATTTTTTGAAGAATAAAGAAATTTTGTTTAACTATTTATATTCTTAAAAATTAGGCTCAAAACTGACTTAAAATAAAAATTGATCTGATCTTTAAAAATAAAGAATAAACCATACTTATTATGATTAAGATTGGGCTTGCAAGGATTTATATAATCCAAATACTCATAATTTTATAATTTATTTAATTTTTATACTTTTTTTTAGTTTATTTTTAATGAAATTACTTTTTGTTTACTTAAACTATGTATGTCAACTAATTATATAATATAAATTAATTTCTCATTATGTATTTTAACTATATCTCATTATAGTATATTGAGTAGATTATTATTTAAATCTTAAAATTATATAATATTTTCATAAATAATTATTGAAATTGAAAAAAATATCAATATTAAATCTCTAAAATAGAAATTAGTATAAAGATGAAATATTATAACTTAATATAATAATACTAAAATAAATATTAATTGATATTTGTATGTGATATAATTATTAATTGTTGTATGTCATATAAATATAATATTTATATAATTGTTATAATAGTCTTACTATTGTTATATTTACTTATTATTTGAAAAATTAAGTAATTTTATGATAAAAATATAATTTAAGAAAGATATATTTTATCTTTTAGTATTTCTTATTTTCATGTATAATAAGTTGGAAATCACAAACCTTAAAAAAAAAAAAGATAAAAATAAATGTGTCTTCTATTATTTTTTATATTAATTAAATTATTAATAATTAATTTTTTTCAAATAATTTATTTTTATAAAAAAAATTTAACTACAATAAAAAAATAAAATATATAAATATATTATATGAAACAAGAGTATTAAAAAACAACAAATATCACAGTCGGAATTTATTAGAGATCCATATTTTTCTATGAGTCTATATAAGACCATAAAACATGTTTAGACTTACATTATATTTTATTTTTTTCTTTAACTAAAACATTAAATAATTATCCAATCAATTTAGCCAAAAGTCAATTTAATATGCATTTTTCATACGCCATAAGTAACTATTTACTTAATCTATATTTCCATCTTAACTATAATTTAACTACTAATATGAATGTTTTATTGTAAAATATAAAAGTAAAAAATGTTAATCTTTTAAAGTTAACATTTTTCAATATAAAATTAATTGATTTTAATTTGATTAAGTTAGGGAGATTTCAGATAATTATACTAATGTCTCTATATTTTATATATTTATCAAGTTTAATATTTTTTATCAAAATTAAAAAAATAATAACCAATTTAATGACTAATTCATTATTTTAAAATTAATTAAAAGCATAAAAAATCATTTGTTATGGTTGTGATTGAAAATGAAACATAAACTGGGATAGACCCATTTGTTTTTATTGCTTCTACTAATTGCAATACAACTTGAGTTTGGCTTAATAACTTGATAATTTTATTTTACATTTTCTTACGTTAATCTAGTCCAGATAAAATTATTAATAATAATTGTGAGATTAATATTTTTATTTTAGTATAAATAATTTTCATCAAAATATTGAAATCACGTATTAATATACAAAGATGACCCTTTGATATAATTGAATTTTGAATTTTATAAAAAAATTATTTATTTATATACTTAAAAGAAATTAATTAATTTTGGTATGTTATAAATAATTATCTTATTTAATTATATTTTAATTTTATTTATCATTTAATCATAATTTAATCCATAAATAAATATTCAAAATTGAATCTATCTAAAAAAATTCAAAAATCAATTCAAAAAATATTAAAAATCAATTAAAATTTAATTTATTTTAAATTTTTATAGATACATTTTTTTAACCACATGATTTAGTTTAAATTTTGGATTTTAAATAAAAAAAAATTAAATAAAACCGAATCAATTATTATATTTAAATATAAAATTATATTTTTAAAATTAAATAATAATTAAGTAATTTTTATAAAAATATATTTTATAATTTTTTTAAAAATGTTTAAAATTTTTATAATAATACCAATAAATATTTATTTAGTTTCACTTAGTTTCAATTTTATATTAATTATTAATTATGATTGAATAAAATTAAAATCATAATTGATTTTTATGTATGATTTAGATAAATATTTGATGAAAAGACTAAACAAAATCGAGCTCCGAACATCTCTACCGTTTTCTATCCTAAAAAAAATCAAGACAAATAAAAGAGATTAAAATTCGAAAGGTATATAAAGATATTATCTATCCGATCTAGGAAATATATCATTCATATTTAATATATCAGTCAAATATACAAAAAATTTAAAATATGAAGTATACAATTCATATTTAATATATCAAGTCAAATGTAAAAAAAATTAAAATATGTGAGAAAAATTTTAAATAATAAAATATATGCAATAGTACGGTTAAGTGAAAAAATTTGTATGAAAATATAAAATTTAATTTTTATGAACATTGAAAGGAGACAAATAAAAAAAAATTAGACTAACATATAAATAAATTATTTTGAGAAAGTTAAATTATATTTAATAAAAAATATATATATATTTAATAAAAGTTATGTTCAAATATCTTAAAAAGATTTTATATTCAAGTTTTATAGATAAAAAAGAATACAATTTTCATTAAAAATAATTAATTAGATTTCTTATTAAGATAAATCATTTATAAAATTAATAAATATTTCACTAACTAAAATATGTATTTATAAAAATATATAATGTTAATTATAAAATTATTCTAACATTTAACTTTTTCTTATATATTTATTTAGATGGATATTATATTTATGAAATATAATTTTTATTTATTAAAATATTTTAATTTATATATTAGTATAATTTTTAATATTTATATAGTAGAAATTAATTTGTTCATTTTATTATATAGAGAATTTTTTTCATTTATATAAGATGATGACTTAATTATACAAACTTTTAGTTTTTAGGGTTGTAGAAAAAAAATATCTTTGAGTTGGATTGAATTTTTATATTTATTTTTAAATTTAATACGATTAAATCTCGCTTTTTTTTTTTCAATTGGGTCAATGATTTTAATTTTTTAATCTTTAATTCTAAAATATTTTTATTTGACTTTTAAGATATATTATTATTTAATATTTCAAAAAAAAATATTTAAATAATAAAATAATTGAAAAAATTATATAATAATTATATTTCAAAATCTATTATTTAATTTATAAATATAAAATTAGATGGAATAAAATTGAGTTTCATCTTATCATAAATAAGTCTAACCTAATTTATTTGAATTAGATTGCTTTGCGAAGATTTATATAACCTAAATAATATTATAACTTGTTTGATTTTAATATTTTTTTAGTTTATATATATGAGTCAAGAAAATTTTGGTATAAGATATAACTATTAATTGATATAAGTAATATAAATAATATATTTACATAATTGTTTAATTTTATTTATTATTTGAAAAATTAAGTAATTTTATAATAGAAATATAATTTAAATTTAAAAAAGAAAGTTGACAAGGTAAGGTATATTTTATTTGTTGTATTTTCTATCTTCATGTATAATAACTAGTTTTCTTAAAATAACTTATTTTTAATAACAAATCCAATTACAATAAAAATTAAAATATATAAATATATTATATGAAGATTATAGAAAGAATATAATAGTAAAATCTATAAACATCATCCAAACAATTAGTTTTTAGAAGTTTTTTTAAAGTGAATTTGCATTCAATTTCAACCCAATATGTATAATTAAATTAATTTATGAGACTTTCTTCTAATAATTAATTTAATTCTCATTTAAACATTAATTCTAAAATCATATCTATATCACTCTATCATGATATATATTATCTTTAAATTAAATATATGAGATGAATAGATTTCCTTTAAATATGAATAAGAAATTTTGAAAAGAGTTTGAGAGAGTTTGAATTAAATCATGCCTTGGTGATTGCACCCTCTCCTCATTGGGTGAATGCTTAGACTTGCTTTGGATTACAAGCACTATAGCCACCTTAGTTTCTAATAGATTTTATAAGTTTAATTTGTATTTAATTTCGGCTGGATTTGATTTAATACGAGGATCACCAAAATCTATAAACACTATCTCAATTATTTTTGTATCTAGTTGCAATCTTTTTAAATATTTTTTCTTAATAATTAATTTAATTATCATTTAAACATTAATTTTATAATCATATCTACATCACTCCCAATATTCAGATATCTTTAAATAAATATGAAATGAATATTGGATACATTTTAAGAGGATGTGAGAGAGATTTTATATTGTAAAAAAGTAAAGAAAAAAAATTTACCTATTTATATTCTTCCATCATTTCTAAAGAAAATTAGATTCAAATTTCATTTATAATAATATATACTGTCATTGATTTTAAGATTAGGTTGACAAGAATTTATATAATTCAAATATCTACTATTTTATAATTAATTTATTTTTATATTATTTTTTATTTAACAAAATTACTTTTTTTTACTAAAATTAGTTTTTATTGTATAATATAAATTGTTAATTAATTATATAATATAAATTAATTTCTCGTTATATATTTTAATTAAATTTCACGATAAAATTAATTTAGAATTTATTGACAAATTATTATTTTAATATTAAAATTATATAATATTTTCATAAATAATTAATGAAACTAAAAAATTATGTATTAAATATTTAATGGAAATTATTATATTTTAATGTACAATTTATACCAATGACAAAAATAAAATATTATAATTTAATATAATAATATTAAAATATTAATATAACCTGTATTGTGAAATTATAATAGGTTTAATAAATAGACTTCTTTATGTATATATTTATTTTGGTATAAGATAGGATTATTAATTGATATTTTTATGTAATTATTATAATAATCTTATTATTACTTATTATTTGAAAATTATTATTTAAAAAATTAAATAATTTTATAATAAAAATATAATTTAAAAAAAATATATTTTATCTATTGTATTTCTTATCTTCATATATAATCTAGAATAAGTTGAAAATTACGGATTCTTAAAAAATAAAATGGATTACATCTTTTATTTATATCAATTAAATAATTAATAATTAATTTTCGTAAAATGATTTATTTTAAAAAAAAAATCCAACTATAATAAAATATATATATATATATAT
>BDMB01000099.1:613229-667919 GCA_016859785.1 Macrotyloma uniflorum
GTTAAACACCTCATTAAATTCTGTCCCTATCTTTATGGTGGTTTAGATAGAGTTTCTGAGTCTCTGGGCTTGCACCGTGCCGTTGGGAAAAGCCATCAAGCAGGCTCTGATAGTTTACTGACTCTACATGCTTTCAACAAAATTAAGAATATCTATTTTCATACACATAATCATTCTGACATTGCCAAGCACAAGGGTGTCCTTTATGGCTTAGAGCTTGTATGATTTTATATAATAATAATAATATTCTACACTCTTTGTGTCTTTCTCCATCTATCATTAATCCGTCATGCATTTTTAATCTCTCTTACTTACTGTTTGAATATACCTCATTTTTCTTAAATAGTTTAAACTAAATTCAAAACCAATATCATACTATTACAATTTTACTCTTTCTACACTAGTTTAGTTTATTACAAGTTTTCATATTTATTTATATCATATTATAAAGTTAAATTTAAAAATTAAAATATAAATATAAATTAGTATAATAAACATCTTTATCATAATAACCTAAAAAATAATTTATTTTTATTAATAACAAATTAATATTAAATTTATTTTATAAGTTAATAAGAATAAATAATAAGATAAAATAAATTATACATAAAAATATTTTAAAAATTAATAATGTTCTAATATTTTATCATACAAATATATATTAAGCAACATTTTTAAAATATAATAATGATAATAATAATTTTTTAAAATTTTTTCTTAAAAAATAAATATTAATAATAATATTATATTAAAGTATAAAAATAATTAGACGGTTAAAATTTAACGTAAAAAATTAATAATATTAATAATTTTTTAATTTTTTAAAATTAATAATAAGAAAAATTATATAAATAATTGAATAAATATATAAAAATTTGATAATAAATAAAATAAAAATAAAATTAATTTGAAATATTTATTATTCTAAATAAATTGAATGATTGTAATATAAAATAAACTCATATTTATAAAAATTTATATAGTATCTAATAAAATTTATAATATTTAATAATTTTATGATAAGAAAAAATAAAAAATAATAAAAAGAAAATTTAATTAGCATCCTTCTTTTGTATAGATGAGTACATTTGTCATATTAAAATAATAATTATTATGTATTCTAACTTCTTTGATCTAATAACAAACTAATTTTGTTTCCTCTATAGTTAAAGTATAATTTGTTTTTTATTTTAATATCTTTCCATTAACCTACAACTTCAACTCTAAATATGGTAGACTATAATACAAAGTTATATCGTTCCTTGTCTTATTGTTGTCTTTTGTCTTACATTTGACATCCTTGATGGTGATGAATATATTGTCAAAGAAAATTTTCTATTTATGCATAACATCAAGATTGCATCTCAACAAATTATCTTTCTATAATATGACATATCCCAAAAGATATTTCTTTTTATCCATTTATGCCACTTTCCATATCTTGATAACTTGTTTACATGAGAATTTTCTATAACTTTAGGTACATCCCTAATTATATGTCAAACATGTTTAGATATCAATGTAGATGGCGAACCACCAATTTCAACTTTCCCCTTCTTGAAAGTTTTTTCTATTCCTTCTAAATATATGATTGTTGGACAAAAACCTATGATGCCCTTTGTATCCTTTATGATTATATGTAGGAAAATTATTATATAGTGACTAGTCCACATCAAACTTGTCCTTATTAGAAACTTTTTCTTCTTTTAAATATCATATGTTACAAAACTCTAATCAAAAGTGTTTTTTTACCTAAATATATCAAATATTTTTTGAAATTTTAATAAAGTAATTAGAGTAAAAACTATATTATGTTCTTTAATAGTATTAATAAATTATTCTAATTTAATTTTTAATATCTAAGATTTAAGATATGAGTTTTATATGAATTTTTTTATTAATATCAAAGAAAAATAATAGAACTAAAATTTATGTAAAAGTAATTATTAATTTTCTAATATTTATCTTACATAATTGAATATCATTAATTTCTCACTCTATATTATAATCATAAATTTTGATATAAATTTTTTTTTAGATCGACAAAAACAAATATATTCATAAAATTAGTACCAGAAGTACCTAAAACAATTACAAGTACATAATTATAAAAAAAATGTGCTTAAAATTCAGCAATTAACAAGATAATTATCCCTCCCATTACTATTCAATGACTTAACCTACCCAACACAAGATAAAGGATTTACACACCATTGAGCAAAAGTACCAAAATTCTTGTTAACCTATTGATGATCCACGACCAAGTTCTGACTTGAATTAAACCAGAAATCTCTTCAGCACTTACCTTTTCATTCCAAAATAGCACCTCATTTTTATGTAGTCAAATAGACCATACCACTCCAACCCAGAGTATATTTCATACACTCTTAAGATCTTTATTTCCCGTCATCCAACAATGTTGAAGTAAATGTCTTTTTAGATTACTTGCCCTACATGTATTTATTCCAAACCACAAATAACATTTATCCCAAACAGCACTAGCTACCTTACATTCAAAGAATAAATGTTCAACGTTTTCACTTTGCAGTCCACATAAATCACAATTGAGATTTGCCAATTGGATTCCTCTTGTTTGTAAGTTGTCCTTTGTTGCTATTCCTCCAATTGCCGCTCTCCAAACCAAATGTACTGCTTTAGGAATTGCTTTAATCTTCCATAGCCTTGTGAAGAATTCTCTATCCTCCTCTTGCAAGTCTTGGTCCTGTTGAAAACTCTCCCATATAAGATTATATGCAGAATGTACAGAGTAACTTCCCACGTCACCACTCTTCCATAACCATTTATCTTCGTCACCCTCTTTTGGCTACTTAGAATTTATAACATTTATTAATCTTTCCGATAAGAGTTCTTCCCACTGAAACCACCCCCTCCTCCACCTCATATTCCATTCCCATTCACCTTCCTCTAGCAACCCATTTCCTCAATAGTCCCATTCTGATTGTTAGAGTTGAGATACAACCTATGGAATTTGGATTTAAGTGTTTCATCCCCTACCCATTTGTCATGCCAGAACTTAATCTTCCTACCATTCCCCACCATCCATTCAATTTCATTTTGAAACCATTTCCCTTCAACTTCATTTGCCCCGCAAATTTTTCTTAGATCTCTCAACCAAGTAGAACAATCATTTTCTCCTATCAAATAATCTAGACCTCTCCAACCCCCATATTTTGATAACATTACCTGTTTCCATATCCCTCCACTTTCATGTTCAAGTCGCCACCTCCACTTAGCCGAAAGAGTAATATTAAAACACCTGATATTAGTTATTCCGATCCCCCCTTTGCATCTTTCTTTACAAACTGTATTCCACTTCACCCAATAGATTTTCCTCCCTTCATTCCCCCACCCCCACAGGAACCTTTTCTGTATCTTCATTACCTCCTTAATCACGGTACTAGGCATTTTGAAAAATGACAAATAAAATAAAGGTACCGAATTCAACACATTTTTAAGTAGAGATACCCGACCACTGAAAGATATATTTTTACCTTTCCATTTTGCCAGTTTCTTCCGAATCTTGTCGAGAATAGGTTTCCAAAATTGTATACGTCGTTGATTTCCCCAATTTGAATTCCCAAATACATGAATGGAATTCTCATTTGTGTGCAATTCAGGATATCTACAAACACTTCCAACACTCTACTTTCCACCCCTAATCCACCTAGTCGACTCTTGGCAAAATTAACTTTCAACCCTGAAGAGAGCTCAAAATATCTGAGAATAATTTTTAGTATTAAGACATTCTGGTGTGTCGCCTCACAGAAAAAAATTGTATCATCAGCAAATTGTAGCAAACTGACATCTTAATCTAGCCTCCCAACTTTCACTCCTGTCAACATACTTTTGTTTTGTGCACTTCTCACTAGTCCTGCTAGTCCTTCTACCACCAATAGAAAAAGAAAAGGCACCAAAGGGTCGCCCTGTCTAAGTCCTTTAGTCGGAATAAATTCTTTTGTAGGACTACCATTGACTAAAACAGAGACAGAAGCAGATAACAAAAGATTTTTTATCCACCCAATCCACTTCTCACAAAAACTAAATCTTCTCATCATGTAGAATAAGAAATCCCAACTCATAGAGTCATATGCTTTTTCAAAATAAACCTTTAGAATTAGTCCCTGCTTCCCTTTTCTCTTCATCTCATCCACCACTTCATTTGCCACAAACACACTATCCAACATATATCTCCCTCCTAAAAATGCACTCTGAGAATCATCAATTAACTTGTGAATATACTTTTTTAATATGTTAAACAACACCTTATTAACAATTTAATAATAATATTATATTAAAGTATAGAAGGTGAAATTTTAACGTAAAAAAATTTATCTATGGTATAAGTTTTGTGTGGTTCAAATTTTTAATTAATAATATTAGTAATTTTTTTTTAAATTAATAATAAGAAAAATTATATAAATAATTGATTAAATATATAAAAATTTGATAATAACAAAATTCATTAATACAACTTAAAAAACATTGAATAAAAGATATATTGAAATTCGAAAATAAAATAAACATAAAATAAGAATAAAATTAATTTAAAATATTTATTATTATAAATAAATTGAATTCCTATAATATAAAATAAACGTCATATTTATAAAAATTTATATATTATTTAATAAAATTTATAGTATTTTTAAAATTTAATAATTTTATGATAAGAAAAAATAAAAAATAATAAAAAGAAAATTTAATTAACATCCTTCTCTTCTATGTATCAATACATTTTGTCATATTACAAGAATAACAATATTGTATTCTAATTTCTTTGATTCAATAACAAACTAATTTTGTTTCATCTATAATTTGTTTTTGCCTTTAACATCTTTCTATTAACTTACAACTTCAATTCTAAATATGATCGACTATAATATAAGGTTAGATCATTCCTTGTCTTTTGCCTTACATTTGACATCCTTGATAGTGTTGAATATATTGGTAAAGAAAATTTTCTCTATTTGCATAACATAAAGATTGCATCTCAACAAATATCTTTCTAATATAACATATCCCAAAAGATATTTCTTTTTATTCATTTATGCCACTTTCCATATCTTGATAACTTGTTTACATGAAAGTTTTCTATAACTTTAGGTACATCCCTAATTATATGTCAAACATGTTTAGATATCAATGTATATGGCGAACCACCAATTTTAACTTTCCCCTTTTTGAAAAAAAATTTCTATTCCTTCTAAATATATGATTGTTGGGCAAAAACTTATGATGCAATTCAAATTAACTAATTTTCCTTCCATTTTGAAATGACCTTTATATCCTTTACGCAATGTTAATAGAGCAATTTACCTTGATTCGTCCAACGTGACAATAGATCATATGTAGGAAAGTTATTATATAGTCCACATCAAACTTCTCCTTATTAGAAACTTTTCTTCTTTTAAATATCATATGTTGTAAAACCCTAATCAAAATTGTTTTTATACCTAAATATATCAAATATTTCTTTGAAATTTTAATAAAGTAATTAAGGTAAAAACTATTTTATGTTTTTGTAAGGACCCAGTAATAGTTAGACTAAGTGAGACAGTGAGTTTAAGTGGTGAAAGAGTGAAGGTGTTTAATAAAGTTTTAAAAGAATTATAAATAAAAAAACCAAACCCTTCAACCTGTATTATTTCAAATCCAGCATCTCTCTAAAACCCTTTTCTCTCAAATCTCTCTACTTTCTCTCTAACCTATCTTCGTCCTTCCTCATCCTTTTCAAGATCCAAAGGTACTAAATCGAAGCTTGTGAAGACTAGAGCACATCCAACCGATTGGAATCTTGATTTGGGTAAGTTTTCCTTGTTCTACTCCTATTTTCGCCCAAACTGCTTTCCCCTGCATATAGGTCTTGCTCCGCTTGCATGTGGTCTTTCCTCCATCAATATAGCCCTATGCTAGCTTAGGTTCTTAGAGATGTGTTTGGTTTGTGAATCAGGTACTTGAGAAGTCAATTAGAGCACCTGAAACTCTATCTAGTAGGAAGGAGAAAGATATTTTAGATTCTAAAAATAAGTAAGGGAAGCTAGCCTTAAGTTAATCCTTATAGTGTTAGGGGAATTAGAAATGAAACTGATTTTGGTGGCTGTTTTCGAATGTTTTCCCTTGGGTCAAATTCTGAAATTCTGATTTGATGAATGAATGTGCACTTTGCCCATATTTGAGGGTTGTTCTATGATTTATGAAATTGTCAAGTGTGATGTTGTGGTCAATTATGTGATTTTTGTTATACTATGTGCTTGTTAATTTGGAATGAAATTTGTTATATTGCTGGGAAAATTAGGATGAATTCTGTAGCAAATTGGGTAAAGTTGGCTTCAGGCAATCTATTGAGTAAACCTTGAGAATTGAAAATAAGGGCATTTGAATGGTTGTTGTTGTGGCTAACTGTACCTGAATCTGCTGAGGATGATGTGAACCTGATTTTCTTATTTTGAGATTGATTTTTTTGTCAAGCTGATGACATAGTGAATTTGTTGTATTTGAGGCATGAGATAGAGATGAGATGTGAAATTAAATAATAATATTTATGTTGGCATGAGGCCTTGGTGCTCCTATTGAGGGGAGCTTAGTTTGATAAATGAGTATGATGTCGGTAAAGTAGTGTGTATGGGTTTAGGGATATGTTATAGGATATCCAGACCTTAATGACTCTCTAGGTCACATAGACTAAGATTGTCATGTGGTGAAGGTCGATGGAGGTCTTACCAATTGTCTTTAAGATAGTTGATGAGGCTACCCTAATGTTGATGGGTGTGGAGATGTTTTGTGGATGATCCTGGGGTGAAAAAGACTCAGTGGTCACTCAGTTAGGCCCGTGATCCTGGAGTACACATAAGGTGCTAGCCCTAAATATCCGAAATCCATACTGTCTTCCGGAAGGTATCGGTCTTGATTGTGATTGTGATTTAAAGGTGTAAAGCCTTTGGTAGGCCCTTACACTTGTGTGAAATTATGTATTCTTCTAGATTAATGGTTTTAAATAAATATTATGATCCTATTTTATTTTCACTAGCTTACCCTTTTGTGTGCATTGTGTTTTGAACTGCTATAATCGTGCCTTGCACGGGAGCAGATAGCAGGTCTTTAGTAGAGCCATCTATGAGGCAGAGTAGGAACTAGGAGTACCCACACCTTAGATGCTTTGGAAGCTAGTAGTAGGAATCTTAGTTATTTTGAATTGTGAATTATTTTGGAGGACTGTAATAGAAATAGTTTCTATCCTTTGTGTGTAAGGAAGACCTTATACTTATATAGTTATATTTCCGTATTTCTTGGTATGTTACATTTAAATGGTATCAGAGCTGTTGAGTTCCTTAGAGTGACCTAGGGTATTGGATTTGCCTTACTAATTGAGTGATATAGGTTGTGTCTTAGGTGTATTTGAGAGAAGGGTATTTGTTATGTTTTATTGTGCAACTGTTTTGTATAATTGTTTGTTATGATATAAAGAATTTGAGTATGTTATTCTAATTTAGCTTCTTCTCAAATTTTCCTATGATATCTAAGTTAAAGCTTAGACTGCATAAAATGTTTTCTTTCTTCTTTAGAGATAAGTTATTGGCTTATTTAGATTGTTTTTGTTTTGTGTCGTTTTTATATCAAGTAGGATGAGTGTTTAAAAGAAGAAAGTAAATTTGATAGCGTATTGAGGGTGCACACTCAAGACTCGGTCAAAGATTAGTTTCTTTCTTAAACTGTTATAATTCTTGTAGTTTGGTGAAAGGTTTGTGTTTCTTTCATGGTAAAGAGTTTTAAGTGTTACTTGAATTCTAGAGCGACACACTCCTTTGTGTCAGATGTATATGTTGATGTGATGAATTTGGTTATGTAAGGGTTGCCCTTTGATATGTAGTTTCTACACTAGCTTTTAGTAGAGTGAAAGTAGTTTGAGTTTGTGTCCAATGTCCAGTTAGAGTGGAGGGACACAGATTCAAGGTGAATCTAATTTGCTTACCCCTCTAAAACCTAGATGTGATTTTAGGGATCCAACCTTCCTTGAAATTTCCTACACTAGTCGGGCTATCCTGGTTTTGTGAGATGGTAGGAATATAAATGTAATCAAGATATCCATCAAGAAGGATAAAAGAGATAATAATAATTGTAGCCTTTAATAATCCTAATTGTGAAATGGCATGACATTTGTCATGTCATGTGTTGTTTTGATTGATGTGGTGTTAAGAATATTAAATACTAGTATAATAACTTTTTATTTTTTATAGTGATTTGTTTCTGTACCTGTAGTAGTCCCCGTAAGCTATGTCTTAGCAAAAGCAATGTCTTATGATGATATATTACTATGTTATGAGTTTGTAGTGCAATGTAAATGCATAATGTCTTATTAAAAGTGGTTATTCCCTTAAAATACTCTTGTCCAGAAAATCGAAGTTACAATAATCAGTAGTTAAAAACTGTAATGTACTGATTTTTTTTAATTATTATTAGTAATTTATTTAATTTAGTTAATGGTTATTGGGTGGGCCTTAAGCCCATTGAGATTAGAGAAGGGAAAGCTATTTAAGTTCAAATTTCCCTAAACCCTCTCATTTTTCAATTTTCAGATTTTCCTCATCTCTCACCCTCTCCAAAAAAAAAAAAAAATTCTTTCTTCTTCCTTCAATTCTCCACAACATTTTCTCAATCATGCATCCTCCAAAGTGAAAAACTCTTCTAAAGGAAGGCGTCCTAGGGTGTAATTTTGCAAGTAGGTGAGTTATCTCAATTTAAATTCTTGGTGTTCTTAAATTAGGGTTTTAATTTGGGGAAAATGGGTAATTAAGCTAGATTATTACAATTTGTGATAATTAGTGGAGTAATTGAGACATTTCAATGCTAGTAGATAAGTTGAAGTGATATTTGGCAGCTGGAACACTTGCAGATAATCAAATTCACTGGAATTAAGGTAAGGGAAGCTAACTTTGCTTTGAGTAATTTTGGATTAAGGAATGAATTAGATTGTGAGTTGATTTTTTGTAGGAATTAATAGTGTCATTGTGTTGTTGTTGATTTGATTGCTGGATTATCTTGTATTTGTGTATGAATGAATGGAATGATTGAATAAATTGTGATTGATTTCAAGAATAATTTGTGATTAATTTCAAGTTATTGATTAAGTTTAATGGTTAATCACTGTTCTGGACGTCGAGTTTTTCGCTTGAGCGAATGATTTTCGCTCGAGCGAGTGGCCCTGGGAGTGCTCTCGACCTGATTTTCGCTGGAGCGAGCAGAGCCTCGCTTGAGCGAGAATTTTGGGATATTTTTAATTGGAATTTCGGAAAATTGTCTTCATGAAAGTTGTAGATATAGATGTTAGCTAACTAATAGCTTTTATTTCATATAAAACGGACATGTATAACTCAAGATATGAATTTTTTTGTAATTAAAGGTCAAACTGTCTAGAATTACATTCGTTTTTAACTTAGGGACCACTTTTGTTATATTTTTATTTTGAATTTGGAAAAGTGTCCTTCATGAAAGTTTTAGGTCTGGATGTTATCTAACTAAGGGATTTTATTTCGCGTGAAAGTAATATGTAGAACTCAAGTTATGAATTTTTGAGTGAATAAAGGTCATGCTGTCAAATTTTGAAGTTGCTCGCGGGAGTAATTTTGGTTGAGCGAAAATACTGTTGCTTGAGCGAAAAATACTGTCGCTTGAGCGAGAAGTATTCCGCTTGAGCGAAAATGCTCCAGTGTTAAGTATGCACTCGGGAACATTTTCGCTTGAGTGAAAATACCCTGTTTTCAAATTGCTTTTCTTATATAAGGATGAACTTAAAAATATTGGAGTGAAATATAAACATACTTTAATTCTTAAATAAATTCTGTATCAATAATTGAATAGAGTATTGTGTTGTAAATGTGCTATGATTGTATGAAATCTTGTGGAATGATATTATTACAATGGATTGAATGAGAAGAGAAACATGTATGAAATGTTATAATGTAATGAGAGTATTGACTGTCAAGTTGTGTTTGAAAATATAAGGAATATCTTTGGGACTATGATTGATAGAGATGTTGAGATTTGATGTTGTCTTAGATGTGGAGTGTTATGGATGTGTTGAATGAGTCAAGTCAAGTAGTCACCAAGGGGTGTTATTTGACATAGATTTAGTGTGTATGAGATTATCGAGACCTACTTGTAAGGAGGTATCCAGACTTCTAATGATATTTCTAGTCATATAGACCGGGGTATCATGTGGTGAGAGGTCGATGGAGGTTCCGCTTGCACTATTCCGTGGTGGCTTGGCTATCAGATATGTGCTTGGGAACTACCCTGTATGTGGTGCCTGGATGGGGATAACGGATGTCCTGAGGTGAAAAAGACTCTGTAAGGGATAACGTTTATTGCTCGGTTACCGTTAAGCATATCAGGTGTTAGCCTCTGAGGTCAAGGATCCCATACGTTTATCCGGATGAGTCTGTCTAGTTTTCTTTAGGTGTTTGACAAATGCTTGGATTTTGTGAAGTGTAGGATTGTTATATGAATTCTGTAAATTTTGACAAGTAATAAGGAAAGAACTTACTTTAATTTACTAATGTGAAATGCATTTAATATAGAGAGATTATTCTTGGTTTATATTAGTTTACCCTTACTTTTCTTTGTCTTGTGATTTTGTTGGACTGCGATGATCGTGTTTAGACACGTGAGTAGATATTTTTACAGGTATTTCTCCAAGAGGATGTGATTCTAATGATTTTGGATAACTGTTTTTAATGTAAACTTTATATTGAAATGTAAATAGTTTGATTTGCGAAAAAGAATATTATAAAATTTTTGAAAGCGTTTAATTGTTGTGTATACGAATGCTGGTGTGCAAAGTAAAATTTTTATATACTTCTGTAAATCATGCGTTGTTAAATTCATTATATTTAGGAGCGTAATATTATTTATTTTTGGGTTCGTTACAAAAACAAAAAAAAAAAACTAAATTTTTCTCCTCTAGGTATGATCATTTACATGAATCAAATTATGTCATTTTGGTAAGTTTAAAACCATTTAAAAAAAAAGATTGTTAATTTATATTTGTCCTTTTTAATGGTTTCATTAAGAGTTTTAGTCAATGTTATTCCATCTCTAATTATTAACTTATCCTCCATTTGATCAGTTTTTACCTTTTAGGCTTCCAATGGTTTTCTCATGTTACTAAAACCATCTCTATTATATCACTTCAAAGAATTTATATGTTTTATACGACCACAAAATGTTTGACTCCCTACTTTCACTTATGACTTTAAAAGTTTATAACAAAAATTCATAATATACTTTCAGTTATATGTGAAGATAAAAAAAAAACAAATACAATCTGAGATGTGGAAAAAAAAATCAGTATGGAAAATTTTTTTCAAATTAGAAATTTATTGAAATTGAAACTAGGACGTATCTTTTTGAAAATAAACATGCAACTAGCTTAATAAGTTTATATATGTTTTTATATATTACACTGATTTGGATAGTGTTGAGTGGCTTTGTGAGATTTAGAAAATGTTAAATTATATTTGATTTTATATGAGATAGTAACAGAGTTATCATATACGTGGGAACTATGTTGCGGCATCACAAGGATATAAAGGGATTTTTTTTTAGCTATTTTGAAATTTTTGGTACTAAATGATAAATGGATTTTACCAAGCTATTTATGTGCATGATTCAAATCAGAACCAACTCCCTAATCAAATTTTGAGGCATATTTCTTCTAGACCATTTATTTTTGTTTCTATTTGTTTGTGTTGTGGCTTATCCACTATCCATATTTTTTTTCTAAAGGGAGATATTTTTAACTATTATGGCTTACTAGATCAATTTGCTTCTATATTTACTTATGTAACTTATCATGTTGTGTTTAAAGGTTAAATTGGTTCTACCTTTTGAATTATAGGTTAGTATCCTTTTGGAGCCTTGCAGGTTAAGTGATGGTTTAAATTGAATTGATATTGATCCAATACTTTTGCATTGAAATATTGACTTTTGTGTCTTAGAGGGAATAACACTTTTAATTTCATTCTTGTTGGTGTTTTTGAGCTAACTTGCTACCTTTAAGGGTAGACTCTCCAAGTAATTATAATAACTACTTTATGCTTTTGCAATCTCAATTTTTAAGACTGAATCTAGTTCTTCATTTACTCAAGACATAAACATTATGAGCATGAGTTTTCTTAAAAAAAAAATAGTTTGGACAAAGTTGCTGAAGTGCTACACATATTGTAAAATGATCTCATGCTTTACCTATTTTTTTTATATACTTATTTATTTCAATGATGATATAGTAATATGTGTGCATAAGATATTTTATTTGTACCTAACTTAATCTGTTATGTAAAGTATTTTAAAGCTTATGTATTTTTTAATATATTTAATAACTTTGTTGTTTAAATTATAAAGTTATTGTTGCTTAATAATAAAGAAGAATGTTTTCTTCTTTCACCCATGCACGTCCAATATGCAAAATTTTGTTTTGTATGCAGCTTTATTGGATGCTTGAGTTGTTTTACAATAGCATCCATATGACTCTCATTGTGGATGACAAAATTATGAAAAAAAAAAAATGTACCTTGTTACCCATTATCATTAATTCTATTTTTTTCTAACAACTTGTTTGCTTAGCTTCTCTAGACTAGTGTTGGGCTAATGTACAGTCATAATTTAAGTTTGTTTATCATCCTCAAACCGGTGAGTAGCTTGAGAGGATTATTCAAACCCTTGAGGATATGTTGAGACATATATTTTGCATCTAAGGAAGTTTGGATAAAGTGTTACTATTGGTGGAATTCACCTACAAAAATAGTTATCATGTAAATATTAGAATGACACCATACGAGGCCTTGTATGTAAGAAAGTGCAGAATTTTGCTCTATTGGTGTCAAGTTGGAGAAGAAATTCTAATAGGATCTGGTTAAAAATATTAAGAAGATAAGGTTGATCCAAGGAGAAATGAAGATCTCTCAGAGTAATGTAAAGTTCTATGCTGATCAGAGAAGACTACCTTTGAAGTTGAGGCAAGTGAACCCATATTCTTGAAAGTTACCCTGATAATTAGACTGAGAAAAATAAAATCATCAAATGAAAAAAAAGAGCTGACTCCTAAATTCATTAGGCCAAATCAGATTTTTAGGTGAATTGGTATATTAGCTTATGAGCTAGCCCTACCTTCCCATTTGGTTAGGTTACCTAATGTAAATCATAGTGTCCTATCTCAGAAAGTGTGTATCGGACCCAACCACATCTTAGAGTCTCTAAAGAGGTTGAAGTTAGAGAGGATCTCTCTTTTGAATTTGCATAAGTTAGAATTGTGGAGAAAAATATCAAGGAACTTATAGGCAGAGTAAAAAAAAAAAAAGCTAGTCAAGGTGGTATTGAATGTGAGGGCTGATGATTCTACTTGGGAACTTGAGGATGACATGAGGCAGTCTTATCTCCAACTTTTTGAATGGTAAGGATCATTTTCGAGGACGAAAATTTTTGTAGTTGGAGGGATTGTAAAGACCCAGTAATAGTTAGACTAAGTGAGACAGTAAGTTTAAGTGGTGAAAGGGTGAAGGTGTTTAATAAAGTTTTAAAAGAATTATAAATAAAAGAACCAAACCCTTCAACCTGTATTATTTCAAATTCAGCATCTCTCTAAAACCCTTTTCTCTCAAATCTCTCACCTTCTCTCTAACCTATCTTCCTCCTTCCTCATCTTTTTCAAGATTCGAAGGTACCAAATCGAAGCTTGTGAAGAGTAGAGCACATCCAACCGATTGGAATCTTGATTTGGGTAAGTTTTCCTTGTTCTACTCCTATTTTCACCCAAGCTGCTTTGCCCTGCATATGGGTCTTGCTCCGCTTGCATGTGGTCTTTCCTCCATCAATATAGCTCTATGCTAGCTTAGGTTCTTAGAGATGTGTTTGGTTTGTGAATTAGGTACTTGAGAAGTCAGTTAGAATACCTGCAACTCTGTCTAGTAGGAAGGAGAAAGATATTTTAGATTCTAAAAACAGGTAAGGGAAGCTAGCCTTAAGTTAATCCTTATAGTATTAGGGAAATTAGAAATGAAACTGATTTTGGTGGCTGTTTTCGAATGTTTTCCCTAGGGTCAAATTTTGAAATTCTGATTTGATGAATGAATGTGCACCCCATATTTGAGGGTTGTTCTATGATTTATGAAATTGTCAAGTGTGATGTTGTGTTCAATTATGTGATTTTGGTTATACTATGGGCTTGTGAATTTGGAATGAAATTTGTTATGTTGCTGGGAAAATTAGGATGAATTCTGTAGCAAATTGGGTAAAGTTGGCTTCAGGCAATCTATTGAGTAAACCTTGAGAATTGAAAATAAGGACATTTGAATGGTTGTTGTTGTGGCTAACTGTACTTGAATCTGCTGAGGATGTGAACCTGATTTTCTTATTTTGAGATTGATTTTTTTGTCAAGCTGATGACATAGTGAATTTGTTGTATTTTGAGGCATGAGATAGAGATGAGATGTGAAATTAAATAATAATATTTATGTTGGCATGAGGCCTTGGTGCTCCTATTGAGGGGAGCTTAGTTTGATAAATGAGTATGATGTTGGTAAAGTAATGTGTATGGGTTTAGGGATATGTTATAGGATATCCAAACCTTAATGACTCTCTAGGTCACATAGACTAAGATTGTCATGTGGTGAAGGTCGATGGAGGTCTTACCAATTGTTTTTAAGATAGTTGGTGAGGCTACCCTGATGTGTGATGAGTGTGGAGATGTTTTGTGGATGATCCTGGGGTGAAAAAGATTCAGTGGTCGGCCGGTTAGGCCCGTGATCCTAGAGTACACATCAGGTGCTAGCCCTAGATATCCGAAATCCATACTGTCTTCCGGAAGGTGTCGGTCTTGATTGTGACTGTGATTTAAAGGTGTAAAGCCTTTGGTAGGCCCTTACACTTGTGTGAAATTATGTATACTTCTAGATTAATGGTTTTAAATAAATATTATGGTCCTATTTTATTTTCACTAGCTTACCCTTCTGTGTTTTGAACTGCTATGATTGTGCATTGCACGGGAGCAGATAGTAGGTCTTTAGTAGAGCCATCTATGAGGCAGAGTAGGAACTAGGAGTACCCACACCTTAGATGCTTTGGAAGCTAGTAGTAAGAATCTTAGTTATTTTGAATTGTGAATTATTTTGGAGGACTATAGTAGAAATAGTTTCTATCCTTTGTATATAAGGAAGACCTTATACTTATATAGTTATATTTCCATATTTCTTGGTATGTTATAGTTTGTTTATAGCATTAAGAAATTATTCTAATTTTATTTTTAATATCTAAGATTTAAGATAAGGGGTTTTATATGATTTTTTTTATTAATATCAAAGAGAAATAGTAGAATTAAAATTTATGTAAAAGTAAATTATTAATTTTCTAATCTTTATCATAATGTCATTAATTTCTCACTCTATAGTACAACTATAAATTTAAATCTATTAAATTTTTACAAATTTATAATTCAATTAATTAGATCTAATTGATTCACTATTTAATTCAATCTAAAAACATAATTTAATAATAGGAAAATCAAACATATAAATTTAAAATTAATTCATAATATAATTGATCAAATTCAATTAAATAATTTTAAATATATATAAAGATATTAAACTAAATCTCAATTAATAATTAAATAAATTTAAAAAAAAATTATTAAAAAAACTAAAGAAAACAAAACTAAATTATAAAACTAAATTAAAATTAAAAAATACAAAACTTTAATTATAAAGTAGATTAATATAAAAGAATTTCAATTTATCAATTATTATTAATAATATTGTTTATAGATAATTTATATACTCATTATAATTAATAATTATAGTTTACTTACTTATTATAATTTTATTAAAAATAAAAATTTTAATTCATTAATAAAAAAATATTTGTATATAAAATTAATTAATTATATTATATATATATATATATATTAATACAAAAATTTAAAATTTAATATTAATAATAATTAAATAATACAAATAAATATTAAATAAAAAATAAATATTTAAAATTTTTATATAATTATTATAAATATGAAATAAAGAATTTAAATATAAAAATATTTAAATAAAAATTTAATTTATATAATATTAAATATTAATGTATATTAAAAGATTTGAATATCATAACATAAAAATTAAATTTAAAAATGAAAATATAAATATAAATTTGTATTATAAATATTTTTTATTGATAATAACCTAATAAATAATTTACTTTTATTAATAAAAAAATTAAACATTAATAATAACACTAAATTTAATTTTTATAAGTTAATAAAAGTAATATATATAAAAGTTATAAATAAAAAAATTTAAAAATTAATAAAAGTTCTAATATTTTATTTTAAAAAATATATTAATAAAAATTTCTAAAATATAATAATGAGATAGTAAGGTTTTAAAGATAAAAAAATTTATTTATGAAAAAAAATGGGTTAAATTTTAATTAATAATATTATTAATTTTTTGATTAATAATATTAATAAATATTATAAATATTTGTATAATATAATTTTGGGTTTCTTTTATTTTTTATGGTTGATTTTAGTTTTGTTTTTCAATTTTAGTACTCATGTTTTATAAAATTTTCAAATTTTTTTTCTAATTTATATGATTTATTTTGTAAGAACTTAATAAAGAGTAGTTAAGTGAGAAGGAAAAACTAATTTGGGTAAATAATGAAAGTTGTTTAGTTTAGTTTTTAAATATATAAATAGAAAATTAAATATTTTCTTTTTTATTATTCAATTTAATCATTTTTCTAAAATTTTCTTTTCTAAATCATATGACTTCTATCTAAGATTCAATCTATTGTAATCTAGAAGTGAAACTCGGGTATCAGTTTGTTACAACATTTGAAGGTACCCCATAAAATCTCGCTATCTCCATGATGCAAGTTTGAATGACTTACTCCAAAGAGATCCTCAAGTCCATTGGCCAAATGCATGCTTTTCGCCAATTCATTCACAAATTATGCAAGCCGAATATTGTCCTCTCACAGACTGAGGTAAGTGAATTACAAAATTCATGATTATTTCATCCGACTTTGAGTTGAATTAATACACTTTTTGGTTTTTAATGCCCTATTTGACCTTTTGGCAGGTCAAACAGGTTGCCACGAACTGTGCTATGTTGGCCACCAAAAGGACTTATTCAAGTCCTTGTAGATCTTAGTCTTGTCAGGATGAAGACTAAGTCCGTTCTCACTCCCCTTCTCTCAAAATCACTCTTTTTAAATCTCCCTCATTGAGAATGCATATTCTATTCTTGAATCTCAAAATTCCATTTGACCCCATTTGTAGATCCTTGGTCGGCTTAGTACCTAGAAACTCGGTTATACCCTTCATATTAGCCTCTAACACTTTCCTTTCATGACCATCTCAAGTAAATCTTTGAAAATCACCTTTTGCTGCAGTTAATCGTACAAAGAGAGATTTTTACACTGAGGTTCCAATCTCTGAACTCCTTTATCAACTCCACCTCCTTCACCATTAACATTGATATGTCCAACACCTTCCTATTCAGGGCACCAGTTACCCCATTCGTCTTCCCCAAGTGATGCATCATTTGGAAACTATAGTCTTTGAAGAATCTCATCCATCTTCACTACCCCATATTGAGTTCCTTCTGATCAAATGGATGTTACAACACTTGTGGTCATTGAACACATCGTACTTAGCCTCATACAAGTAATGTCCCTATATTTATAACGTGAATCACAACTTTTACAAGCTTAGGTCATGGATAGGGTAACTCCTCGCATGGATCTTCAACTGTCTAGAGGCATAGGTTATTACTTCTTATCTTGTATCAACACACACTCCAATCCTTGGTGGGACGCATCACAATAAATCTCATCTCAAAAGATCTACCAATGTTCAGAATAATCAACAACACTAGAGAACTGGTCCACCATTGTTTCAACTCTAGAAAACCCTGCTCGCACTTATCGGCTCATGCAAATGGTTGATCCTTTTGAGTCAGCTACGTCAAAGAGGGATTACTATTCTAGAGAAGCTTTCAATGGACCTTCTATAGCAGTCCGCCAATCCCCCAAAGCTTCTTATTTCAGATATAGTCTTTGGGCGCTCCCATTGGAGTATTGCTTCCACCTTAGAAGGGTATTGAAATCCCTTCCACTAACACCACATGCCCCAAAAACTTCACTTCTGTCATCTAAAACTCACACTTAGGTAGTCATGCATACAACTATTTCTCTCTCAAGATGTCTAAGACTACCCTTAGGTGTTCTTCAGGAGTGTAGGAGTAGATGAGTATGCCATCTGTGAAAATCACCACGTACTTGTCCAATAAGGGTCTGAAAATTCGATTCATGTAATCCACAAACACTGCTGGTGCATTCGTCACTCCAAATGGCATCACTACGTACTCATAGTGGTCATATCTGGACCTGAAAGCTACCTTCTGAACATATTCAACTTTCACCAAAATTTGATGGTACCTAGACCTCAAGTCAATCTTTGAGAATACCGTGGCCCCAAGTAGCTAATCCATCAAGTCATCAATTCTAGGCGATGGGTACTTATTATTGATGGCCAGCTTTGTTCAGTTTTCTGCAGTCTACTCATAGTTTGAAACCTCCATCCTTCTTCATCACTAATAATACTAGTACTCCCCAAGGCGATATGATTGGCCAAATAAACTATTTTTCCAATAACTCCTCAATTTGTTCATTTAACTTCACTAATCCTGCGGGCATCATTCGGTAAAGAGCCATAGGCACTAGTTCAGCTTCGGGTATCGAATCAATAAAGAACTCTACCTCACTCACCTCTGTATTCGTCGAAATCACATAGCATTAGACACCATCCTCCATCTCTTGTCGTACTTGTTGGACTTAAGCTAGATCCGCCTCTTTTGGATATGTAAAGATCAACTTCTTCTATCCACAATCTATAAAGACTTGGTTGATAATCAACCAGTTCATCCCCAACCTAAAATATATAATGTTAATAATTATAAAATTACTCTAACATTTTACTTTATCTTATATATTTACTAGATAGATATTGTATTTATAAAATATATTTTTTATTTATTAAAAATATTTAATTTATATATTAGTATAGATAATTTAATTATATAATAATTCATTTTATTAAAGAAAATTTTATATTATATGAGATAATGAATATCTTCATTATACAAGTTTTTAGGGATATATAAAAAAGAAATCTTAATTTGAATTAGATTTGATTTTTTTATTTATTTTTAAATATAATGAGACTCCATTTTACACTTTTTCTTTTTTCAAAGATTTTTTTTTTTTCAATCTTTAATTCCAAAATATTTTTATTTGATTTTATAAAATATATTTTTTAAAATAGACTATTATTTAATGTTTAAAAAAATATTTAAATAATAAAATAATTGAACAAATTATATAATAATTATATTTCAAAATCTATCACTTAATTTAATAATACTTCCATAAATTAAAAAAGAAAAATTGGAAGACAGTATAGGCAAAATCAAGTGTGATTGGTTCTAGAAATTTTCTTGGAAGGATTTATATAACTAAATCATGCTGATTGCACCCTCTCCTCCTCAATGGGTCAACTCTTGGACTTGTATTGGATTACCACCTTAATTTTTAAGTGTTTTCATAAGTTTAATTTGTATTTAATTTTGGCTGAATTTGGTTTAACGTTAGGATGACCAAAATCTATAAACACCACCCCAAATTATTTTTTATTTAGTAAATCTTTTCTAAAACTTTGTTTTAATAATCAACTTAATTTCCATTTAAACATCATCTTTATAATCATATCTATATCACTTCCATTGAGAGATCTTTAAATAAATATGAGATGAATGAAAAATCTTGAATAGAATTTAAGAGAAATTTCATATTGTAAAAAAATAAAGAAAAAAAATTCACCTATTTATACTCTTTTATTCTTTAATTAACTTCAAAATTCAATAATCCGACCTTTATATTCAAAGAATTGATAATATATTGTAATTAGTTTTAGGATTAAATTGACAAGAATTTATATAATTCAAATATTCATTATTTTATAATTTATATACTATTTTTTTTATTTAACGAAATTATTTTTTTTACTAAAATTAGTTTTTAATTGTATAATATAGGTTGACATGTATGTGTGTCAACTAATTATATAATTTAAACTAATTTCTCATTATATATTTTAACTAAATTTTACAGTACAATTAATTTATAATTTATTAAAAAATTATATAATATTTTCATAAATAATTAATTTAATTAGAAAAAATTTTATTAAATATTTTTAATGGAAATTATTATCATTTTAATGTATAATTTATACAAAATGAGAAAGATAAAATATTATAATTCAATATAATAATATTAAAATATTAATATAACCTGTATGGTGAAATTATAATAGGTTTAATAAATATATATATATATATATATATATTTATTTTGACTATAAGATATGATTATTAATTGATATTTGTATGTTATATAAATATAATATTTATATAATTGTTATAATAATCTTACTATTACTTATTATTTGAAAAACTAAGCAATTTTATAATAGAAATATAACGTAAGAAAGATATATTTTATCTGTTTATTTTTTATTTTCATATATAATAAATTAAGAATCAGAAAATCTTAAAAGATAAAATGGAATGCATTTTCTATCATTTTTATATAAATTAAATCATTAATAATTAATTTTCTTGGAATGATTTATTTTTAGAAAAAATCCAACTATAATAAAAAAATAAAATATATAAATATATTATTATATGAAACATTTATTTAAAAAATATAAAAGTAAAAACTATACAACAAGAAAATATTATAAGAGAATTTTCTTTTATATTTAAAAACCTTAAAATAAAAGATATAATTATTAATTGATATATTAATGTCATATAACTATAATATTTATATAATTGTTATAATAATCTAACTATTATAATATTTACTTATTAGAAAAATTAAATAATTTTATAATAGAAATATAATTTAAGAAAAATATATTTTATCTGTTATATTTCTTATCTTCATGTATAATATATAATAAGTTGAAAATTACAAATTGTTAAAAGATAAAATGGATTACATCTTCTATTTATATCAATTAAATCATTAATAATTAATTTTCGTAAAATGATTTATTTTAAAAAAAAAATTCAACTACAATAAAAAAAATATATTTAAATATACTATATGAAACGGTTATTTAAAGAATATAAAAGTAAAAACTATACAATAAAAAGATATTATTCGTTAATTTATTTATTTTTATATTTAAAACCCTTAAAATAAAAGTAAAAAGTATAAATTATAAAAAAAAAATAATAATAATCAATTTTGATTGATTAGTAAGAATAAATAAAAATCAAGAAAGAAAATATAAGATAAAAGATATCTTTTTAAAAAGATTGTATATCATTAAAGATGGTATATCATTATATCATTAAGAAACTAGAAAAAGTTGCTGAAAGTGTCTCATTGTCTTAAGGTTTTGTAAGAGAAAACGAAAGAAGAGATGAAAAACATGATCTTTCACTCAGCAGATAACTACGCTGTACTGAAAGCTAACTAACGTGTGAGGGTAACCTTCCAAGCTTTGAAAACAATCATCACATGTGGGAATTCAATTTGCGGGAGTTCAACCAGGCACGTGATTTTCATGCGCTTTTGATGTCGTCGAGAATGGTTTGTAACAATGAGATTAAATGAATAACTTTCCATGGTGCCTACGACTTTGGGTATCTTGTGAAGGCCTTGAGTCAGCGATTTTTCCTTATGCAACCATTCTTGCCTCTTTAACTGCTTCATTTTTTCTTTGGAGGGAATGTGTACGATGTTAAATACCTAATCAAGTTGTGAACTAAATCAAGATAATTTTACTTAGATCTAAACTTTCAATTTTATTGTTACCATTTTAAATCTTAGATTAACGGTGTATTTCTTGACTTAGGAAGGATTGAGTATTAGAGTTGTCCAAACTTCTTTATTCTTGATCATTTCACATTTCTAAGGTAAGGGGAGTTAATTTCTTGCTTTAATCTTCTATGTATGGTATTGTATATGTTATTTTACATTCAAAATGGCATGATTTTCGAAGGTGGTGACAGTGGCAGACGCACGTAGATTCCAGGGGGTGCAAATGCACCCCCTCACATTTAATAAACCATATTTTTTTTTTTTTATTTAACTAACCCTTTTCCAAAGATTTGAAATATGCTGCCAATTGCCTCCACTAAGATATTTAATTACCCCCACTAACTTAGGGTCCTAGATTCGCCACTGGGTGGTGAGTTATACCGCCATAAATTGAGAGAAAAATTGAAGAACAGAGTTCATTGGATCAAATCCGCTGAGCAAATTGAAGAAATCTGGATTTTTCGCTGGAGCAAATTCGCTTTACGTAACTCAAATCAGCTTAGCGGATTTAAAAAATAAATAAAAATTTTTCTATTACTTTTTATAACCTCATTTCTTCTATTTGCACCCCGAATATCAGTTTTCTTTTTATTAATTTTCTATGATAATAATTATTAAATTAATATTATATTGTGTAGAGCTAATAAAATTTTATTAACTCAACGTGATTAAATATAATATGATTGACTGTGAATGAGGGAAGGATGAATGATGTTATGAAGTAAGTCTTAGGTATCCAAGGAAGAGGGTTAACACTGGGGAGATTTTTACCAATGGGGGTAAACCACAACTATATAAGTGAATACGACTCCACTTCTTATCTAAAACCTTAAGGTTACGGCTTTGTGTGTCTTTCTCCCTTATATACTATTCAACCTTCACATTTCTACCCAATGTGAGATTTCAACTCACCTTGAACTTCAACAGTAAGAAAATGACTTAGATGACTATTGAAACAATATTTTGTGATGAGAGTTTGGAACTACCTAAGAGGTAGATAAGTTACAGGAATTTGCAAAGTTATGCTATCTAAAGTCATTAATTTCCGTGTGAATGAGCTACATAGATACACTTGGGTATAGTTCAGGAAGGTTTGATAACCTAGGGGAATGAGAGTGTGGCGGAGTGGTCCATGCCGTGATGTACACAGTGTGACACTCCATTACCCGACTGAATCGTTGCCTATACATTTTGCCAAAGGGACTTGTGCACACATGTTGTATCTGTGGGGTGTATTGCCAACCGGCGACTATCCACACCGGCGTAAGGCCAATATCACCTGGGTGGTGGGGTTGACAACGTTATTTTGGGATCCCACGGTACCTAGAGTACTGAAACTAATGTGATCACAGTATGAATGATGATGTGAATAGGGTGTATGATCGACCGATGTCATAAGAAAATATGTGAGAATTTAACTTATTTGACAACGTTAGGAAATCAATTATTAAAGAATTTTATTAAGGTATAATTTTCAGTTACATAGATCATTTCTTATATTCAAATATTCATTTTTATGATTGTTAAATATAAATGTTTTATGTTTGTTGGATAAATATGGTGAGAAAGAGACTCACCTTTACAACCAATTTTTCAGGAAATTATGTAAGAAGATTCGTCAGATATTCATCTCTTAGATGAGAATTTGATTGGTAGGACAAATATTGTTTCTTCTTGATGATAGGGAACCGAATCTGAGTATAAAGATTTATATTATTACGTATGTATAAATAAAAAATTTTATACTTTAATTTGATGATATATTTTTTTAAATAATAAGAGTAAATGTGATTGTTTTGTGATTTCGAAAGTTAGGTTCCTTAACCATATTATTATTTTATGATGTTTAAATGTTACTTGTAAATAGTTTATTTCTATGAAATAATTAAGTTATTGTGGAAATTATATGGATTTATCTTATTTTCTTGAAATGAGTAAATAAAGTATTTAGTTTTTATAATTATAATATAATTTGACACCATATAATTATTTTATGAATAATGCTCAACTTATTTTTGAAATTTATTATTTATCTTTGAATTTATTGTTTATAGATTTTAATTTAGTATTTATCAATCATATTTAAGTTGAGTTAAATAATTATTAAATATTTCTTTTGTTAAATAAATCTTTTACATCATTTTATTTTTAGTTGACTATTGACTTTGAAAAAAAAATATTGAAATATCATTTGCTTGTTTTATTATTTAAAGAAAACTATAATATTAAGAATAATGATTTGAGGTATCACATTTCACAATAACTAAGATACTGATCCATGAGAGCAAATTGTATTGACCATCTTTTTTTTTTTCTTTTTCACTTCTCTTTCCTTTTTTTTTTTTTTTCTTTTTCACTTCTCTTTCCTTTTTTTTTTTCTTTTTCACTTCTCTTTCTTGATGGTTTACATGAGACTCTTTTTTGTGCGATTTATTTATACGGATTTTAACGGATGAGGTAGAACCCTTTACTGTAAGTTTTAATTTTTAATTTAACTTCTCATAATTATCAATAGGTCCCTATAATATTATTAAATTATATTTAGACCCATTTTATTTCACATGAGTCACTTTATTTAATTAATATATTTATGATATGTGATTCTTACTCAAATGGAGGAGTATAGAGTAAGGCAACTAATATTCCAATAATAACACATTTAATCACTATTGATTTAGTTATTACATTACATTAAGTTGATCATTATTTTAATTTAATAACTTATTTTAATTATTCTCTAAAATTTTAATCAATATTTATTGTTTTTTTTTTTTTAATATTGTAAAGCAAGCTTTATGAATCAAGATAAAAAAGTAGAATAATAATAATCTTACTCTCTTTATTATAAAATAAGATTTATTTATAATTAAAATTATCTAATAATAAAATAATAAAAGCATGAAAATTTCTTTATATTCTTATGATTATGGTTAAAGATTAAAAATTAAGTGGACTGGATCCATTTATTTCTATTTCTTCTACTAATAACGATATAACTTAACAGAGTTAACAAATATAAAAGTATAACTTAAGTTTAACCGCCTGATAATTTTATTTTATATTTTTTTATATTAACATGGTACAAATAAAATTATTAATAATTATTTTATGTTATTTTTATTCTAATATAGAATTAATTAATATAATTTAATTTTAAATTTTATAAAAAATATTTATTTAGACACTTAAAAAGAAATAAATTAATTTTTATAAGTTATCATAAAATAATTATAATAAACTTAATAAAACATATAATATCAGTTCATATTTAATACATCATTCAATTAGAAAAATATCATAAAATATGTGAGAAAACATAAATAATAAAATTTATGAAATAGTATACTGGATAAAATTTATAAATTAAATATGAAAATATAAAATTTAAATTTTGTGAACCTTGAAAAAAGAGAAATAATAAATTACACCAACATATATATAAATTCATTTAATAAAATTAAATTATATTTCATAAAGAAATATATTTAATAATTAATCAATATTTTAAGAAAAATTATGTTCAAATATTTTGAATAAAATTTTGAAACTTTAGATAAAAATATATAATTAAAAAAGAGAAATTTCATTAAATAATTAAAAAAAATGCGTATTAAGATAAATTATTTACAAAATTAATTAATATTTGACGTATTTATAAAAATATATAATTTAATAATTATAAAATTATTTTAATATTTTACTCTTATCTTATATATTTACTAAATATATATTATATTTATAAAATATAGTTTTTATTTATTAAACAAATTTAATTTATATATTAATTATATAGTAAAAATTATTAGTTCATTTTATTACATAGAATTTTATATTATATGAGATCATGAATATCTTAATTATACAATAAAATAGGGTGTATGAAAAAAAAAATCTTAATTTAAATTGAATTGAATTTTTAAATTTATTTTTAAATCTAATGCAACTAAATTTCATACTTTTCTTTTACAATTGTATTTAATGATTTTTTTTCAATCTTTAATTCTAAATTTTTTTTATTTTATTTTATAAAATATTCGATTTTTTAAAATATACTATTATTTAATATTCTAAAAATATATTTAAATAATAAAATAATTAAACATATTATATAATAATTATATTTCAAAATTTATTACTTAATTTATAAATACTGAGTTAGATAGAATAAAATTGAATTTGATCCCTATTATCAAGTGGCATTAAGAGGGGGGGTGAATTGATGTTAAAAATAAAACCTTTTAATTTATTTTCCTCAAAAATTAATCCTCTTGATTATTAATTGTCTTAGCAGATAATTAAATACGCAACGGAAAATTAAATACAACGGAAAATTAAATGAGATAAGGGAAAGAAGAGACACCCAGAATTTATACTGGTTCGGGTTATACCTTAACCCTACTCCAGTTCCCAAATCACCTCAAACCAGAGATGATTTCCCACTCTTTATATTTTAATTCTTCACAAATTACAACCACCAATTACCAATGAAACATGTAAAAAGAGAAAATTAAAATACTCACTATCTCTTGAACCTACAAGAGAATACCTACTCTTCCTTGAGTCCCACAAGAAAGTGAAAACCTTCCTTGAATCATACAAGGAAGAAGACTTGTCTCCTCTGAACAGCCTCAGAGGAAAGTCAGAAAATAAAAGATAAATATCACCTGTATGTGAGGATATCAAAGTTGTGGCACTGCTCTGCTCAGGATTTCTCAAAAGCTGTAAAGATCACTTCTTTCTGAAAGCAATATTCTTCTTTTCAAAAATAATTCTTGTGACTCAGAGAGAAGAAAAAATATGAAAGAGATCGATTTTTCTCTGATGTCATTCAAAAGCTTTAAATAAGAAAATATAAAAATATTCTTAATTCGAAATTTGATACACAGAATCATCTCCAACGTTCAGAATATTATAGAAAAGATTTTCCAAGATTTTTGGACGATTCTGTGCAACGTTTATAATTTTTGAAAATTCACGAACATAATCGATTATATTAAATACATAATCGATTATCACCGCGTTGATAAGCTTTTTTAAAAACACAAATAATCGATTATCACCACATGTCATATTTTCCAAATTGCTCATAATCGATTATGTAATCGATTATCACCGCATGTACCAATTTCTGAAAAAGCTCATAATCGATTATGTAATCGATTATTGCCGAATGGCACATTTTCTATTTTCAAAGGTATAATCGATTATCTAATCGATTATTGCCGAATCACATACTTTTCCATTTTCTCAAAGCATAATCGATTATATAATCAATTATTGCCGTATCAAAAAATTTGCTTTTCAAAAAATCTGTCCATAATCGATTAGCTAATAAACATAATCGATTATTGTGTATTGAAAAAGATTTTAATAATAATTAAATTTATTTTTAAGAATCTTCTGAGCAGAGTTGTGTTCCTTTTTTATTCTCACTACTAAATCTAATCTAGTAGTCTTCTTTGATTTTTTGCTTGCTTTCAACTTGAATTTTCTTGATGTCCTTCTTGATTTTCTTTTATGTCCTTATCCTGATTCTTGATTTTCTTGATCATTATTAAAACCCTTCAATTCTTGTGTAGAGTTGTCCAGTCTTCAAATATTGGTAACAATCCCATCATAAAAAAACCTAATCTCATTTATTTGAAACAAATTGGGTTATCATTTAATCCCATCAATACCACCATAAACTTAAAAAAAAAAATTGGTGGAAAAAGTATAGGAAATATCAAGTGTCATTGGTTATTGAATTTTTTACGAGTATTTCTATTAACCAAATAATCATAATTTTATTATTGTTTTCATTTTAATACAGTTTTTTTAGTTTATTTTTAACAAAAGTATTTTTTTTTTACTAAAACTAATTTTTTTATATATTATAAGTTGACACAAATTAGTTTCTCATTGTATATCTTCACTAAATTTCATAATAAAATTAATTTATAATTAAGTAAATTATGATTTTAATGTTAAAATTATATAATATTTTCATAAATAATTAATAAAATTAAAAAAATATTAATTAAATATCTAAATGAATATTTAAAAAATGTACAATTTATATAAAATAATATAACTCAATATAATAATGTGACAATATTGTAAAATTAGAATGGGACAAACTTAATATTAGTGAAAAAAAATACACTTAGTCTATATATATATATAAATAAAAAGAAGATTTTGGTAAAAGATATAATTATTAATTAATATTTTAATGTCATATAAATATAATATTTATATAGTTTTATAATAATTTTACTATTATAATATCTGCTTATTATTTGAAAAATTAAATAATTTTATGATAGAAATATAATTTAAGAAAGATATATTTTATTTTTTTATATTTTCTATCTTCATATATAATAAATTGAAAATCACATATTCTTAAAATATAATATAATATGAAATGTGTTTCTCATTATCATTGTTGATATTAATTAAATCATTAAGTAATTATTTTTTTGAAATGATTTATTATCGTAACGCGATCAGTGTTGTCCTTCAACCTTGAAGTGGAGTTCGAGTTAATCCGTTCGGTGGTTGCCTCCTATCCTCAACCTTGAAGTGGAGTTCGAGTTAATCCGTTCGGTGGTTGCTTCCCGGCGTGGTACTGAAAGTTAACGTGGACCACATGCATCTGATTCTGACTCTTTCAGAGAGTGAGGGCAACCTTCCAAGCTTTGGAACCAATCATCATTTCATTTAGGAATTCTGTCTTTTTCCTTTTATCATTAATCTGCCATACATTTTTAATCTCTCTTACTGTTGTGAATATACTAATATTACAAATTTACTGTTTCTACACTAGTTTATTACAAGTTTTTATATTTTTTTTATATCATATTATAAACTTAAATTTAAAAATTAAAATATAAATATAAATTAGTATTATAAACATTTTATCATAATAACCTAAAAAAAAATTAAGAATATCCATTTCCACCCACACTTATTCTGACAGTACCAAGCATAGGGGTGTCCTCTATGGCCTAGAGCTTGTCTGATTTTATATAATAATATTCTACATTGATCATGTCTTTCTCTATCTATCATTAATCTGTCATGCATTTTTAATCTTTCTTACTGTTTGATTGATGACTGTGATAATTTTCTAAACAGAATATATCTCATCTTTCTTAAATATTTAAATATTTGAAACTAAAAATTTTCACTATTTTTAATTAAGCTTTTCCTATTCAAATAAATTTTTTTTAATGTGTTTCATAAAAGTAAAATAGTTTAAATTGAAAAAGAAAAAGAAAATTAAAAAAAAATAAAATAATTTTATTTATTATTAATTTTTTATTATTTTAATAATATTTTTATTAAAATATAAATATAAGTATTTTTTTATTTTATATTTTTAGTATTATAATATTATTATATAAAAATAAAATATTATTAATAATTTTAATATTATTATAAATAATCTTATTTATTATTAATAATTATTTATTTTTTAAATATTATTTTTTATTTCATTTATAATAATAATAATATAACAAATAAAAATATTAATAATTTTTTATTATAATAGATTACATTTTATAATTTATTTATATAAAATTATTTATAATTATTTTCTTCGCTGGCAAATAAAAACAAAAAAAATATTAATTAATCTTCAAAATCATATTATTCTTCTTTATTTATTAAATTATTGAATATTTATGTTCAAGAATTGTGTTTCTTAAAAAAAACACTTAGGTTAGGTTGTATTTGGTTTTTATACATAAGAGGGTCATTTTTTATAAAAAAATTATTTCAAAGAGTTAAGTTGATTCTTATTTATTTTTTTGGGTCAAGTTAAAAACAAATTCAAATTTTTTTAACTAAAGAAGTCGTGTTCATTTTTATAATTTTTTTTTAAAATTCACCTTTATTTTTATATTTATTTAGTTAAGATTTTAATTTTGTTAATTTATCATTTTTTGTTATGATTAATATATTTAATTTATTATTGAAAAAAATAAAAAAGAATAAAATTAAAGATAAATAAATTAATTGAAAATGAAATAGATCAAAGGACATATTAAAAAGTAATTAATTAAAAAATTAAAATAAAATAAATTAAAAGAAATACATTATATAATAATAATAATTTTTATAAACAATAATTAAATGTATTAATCATTAATTTTTTTTTTCACACAAATTCTAAAACCTATTTTTAATAATTTAAAATAATTTTTTTTATAAAAATAACTACAATTTCAATTTTAATAAATTAAAAAAATGTAAAGTCATGTGATCAAATGAATTTATTTTATATATAAAAAGAAAAATGAAAAAAAAATAAAATAATTTTTACTTTTTAATATGCATTCCAAAGAAAATGAAATGGAAAAGAGAAATTTTCTTCACAAAACTATTCTAAAAAATGTTTGCACGTATATTAAAATAAAAATTATTAAATTCTTCATTCATAATAATATTAAAATAATAAATAAAATTATTAATAATATTATCAAAATAATATTTAATTTCTATTTTCTTATTATACTTTTAATAAATAATTAAAATATTATTAAAAAATAAAATTATTTTAAAAAAATTTAAAAACTTTTATTAATAATAAATAAAATTATTTTATTTTTTTCTTATTTTTACTTTTTTTTTATTAAACTAACTTCACTTTCACATTTTTTTTTCTTTATTTTCTTTCTTTTTTTATTACTTAAATCCTTTCTCTAATCCAAACAAAAATTTAATAAAATTTAATGTTTTCTACGATAGATTATTACAAATTTTTATATTATTAAATATTTAACAAAATTTAGATTTATCAAAATATGAATTCCAAGTTTAACAACGATCGATTGATAAATTATTATAATATTTTAAAAATTAATAAAATTCTAATATTTTATCAAATAAAAATATATTAAGAAACATTTTAAAATTATAATAATAATAATAATAATAATAAATTTTTAATACTTTCTTAAAAAATAAATATTAATAATAATATTATATTAGAGTATTGAAATAATTAGATGGTAAAGTTTTAAAATCATAAAATTTTAATATATGATTAAGAAAAGTTTTAGAATTCTAAATTAAAATAATATATAATTTCTTTTAATATAATACTAAAAATTTAAGTAATGAAATAATATTTTTAAAATTTTTTAAATAAAATTATATGACTATTAATTGTTTATACTAATTCTCATATAATATTATTATTCTTAGTTTATAATTTTTATTAGTTTTTTATTTTTTTCTTTCTAAAATTATTCATAAATTAATATTTTACTTATATCACATTTAGTAATGATTATATTTTTATTAGTTTATTATTTAATATATTTTTAATATTTTTAGCTAAGATATTTATTATAATTATATTTCAATTTTAAAAATAAAAATAAGTTCACATTTAATAAAAAAATAAAATTAAAAATCACAAAATTCGATTCATAATAAAAAACTTTATTTATGGTATGATTTTTCTGTGAGTAGAATTTTTACTTAATAATATTAGTATTTTTTATTTTTTTTAAAATTAATAATAAGAAAAATGGTATAAATATATAAAAGTTTAATAATTAGAAAAATTTATTGAAATAATTATAAAAATATTAAAATAAAATATATATTGAAATTTAAAAATAAAATAAACATAACATAATAAACAAATTAATTTAAATATTTATTATTGTCATTATTTTCCTTATTTAATTATCAATTAATGTAAATTAATAAGATTTTCTTTAACGTGAGAATTCAGTAAGTGGATTGAACAATGTTGTATCCATAAAAATTTACGTAATATCTAATAAAATTTATAATCATTTTTAAAAAATTTAATTTTTTATGATGAGGAAAAATAAAAATAAAAATAAAAACTTAATTAGTATTCTTCCCTTATCTACATTGATATATTTTGTGAAGTTGAAAGAATAATTATCACGTATTCTAAGTTATTTGATCTAATGACAAACTAATTTTGTTTCTTCTGTAATTAAAGTATAATTTACTTTTGACTTTAAGATCTTCCAATTAACTTACAATTTCAACTGTAAATATGGTCCAACTACAATACAAAGTTAGGTCATTTCTTACCATATTGTTGTCTTTTGTCTTACTTTTGACATCCTTGATGGATGTCCAAAAAAAAAATCTCTAGATGCATAACATCAAGATTGCATCTCAATAAATTATCTTTCTAATATGACATATCTTAAAATATATTTCTTTTTATCCAATTATGCCACTTTCCATATCTTTGATAATTTATTTACATGAGAGTTTTCTATAACTTTGGGTACATCCCTAATTATATGTCAAATATTTTCAAATGTCAATGTAGATGACAAGCTACCAATTTCAATTTTCCCCTTCTTGAAAACTTTTTCCATTCTTTCTAAATATATGATTGTTGGGCAAAATCCTATGGTACGATTCAAATTAACTATTTTTTCTTCCATTTTAAAATAAAAAGACCTTTATATTCTTTATATAATACGAAGAGACCATATATAAGGAAATTGTTATATAGTCCACATTAAAATTGTCTTCATTAAAAAAAAATCTTCCTTAAAATATCATATGCTGCAAAACCACTAATTTAAAGTATTTTTTTTCTAAATAGATTAAATAATTTTTTTAAATATTAATACAGTAATTAGGGTAAAACTTAAGTTATGTTTTTTTTTATAAAATGAGTTATTCTAATTTGATTTTCAATATCTAAAAATTGATTGAAAGTTTTATATTATTTGTTTTGATTAATATCTAAGAAAAATAGTAGAATTAAAATATATGTAAAAGTAATTATTAATTTTTTAATCTTCATTTTACATGATTAAATATCATTAGTTTCTTAATCTAAATTATAATCATAAATTCAAATCTATTAAATTTTTTCATATTTGTAATTTAGTTAACTAGATATAATTGATTCACCATATTTAATTAAAAAAAAGACATAATTTAATAATAAAAAAAATAACAACATAAATTTAAAATTGATTGATGATGTAATTGATCAAATTCAATTAAACCATTTTAATTACAGATAAAAATCTTAATTAATAATTAAATAAATTAAAAAATAACCCTAAAAATTAAGAAAGTCACTAAAAACAATTAAAAATAAAAGAACTGAAAAGTTAAAAGTTGAATTTATAATAACTTTTATGGCTAATTTATCTACTCACTATTATTCATAACTAGTCTATCTATTATAATTTACTTAGTTATTATGATTTTATTAAAGATAATATATATAATTTCATAATAAAATAATATTTGTATATAAAATTAGTTAATTATATTATATATATATATATATCAATACAAAATTATTTGATATTAATAATTAAATAATACAAATAAATATTAAATAAAAAATAAATATTAAAATTTTTTAATTAATTATTATTAATATGAAATAAAGAACTTAAATATAAAAATAATTTAAATAAAAATTTAATTTATATAATATTAAATACTAATGTATATTAAAAAAATTGAATATTATATTATAAATTTTAAATTTAAAAATGAAAATATAAATATAAATTTATATTATAAATATTTTTAATTGATAATAACCTAATAAATAATTTACTGTTATTAATAAAAAAATTAAACATTATTATTATAATAACATTAAATTTATTTTATAAGTTAATAAAAATACACTATACAAAAAATATAAATAAAAAAAATTTTAAAAGTTAATAAAGTTCTAATATTTTATCTTATAAAAATATATTAACAAAATTTTTTAAAATATAATAATAAGATGGTGAGGTTTAACGCTAAAAAAATTTATTTATAGCACAATTTTTTATATTAAATTTTTAATTAATAATATTATTAATTTTTTAATTAATAATATTAATAAATACAATAAATATTTGTATAATGTAATTTTGGTTTTATTTTTTATTTTTTAGGGTTGATTTTAGTTTTATTTTTCAATTTTAGTATTTATGATTTATAAAATTTTTAATTTTTTTAAAATTTATATATTTTATAAGGATCTAATAAAGAATAGTTAAGTGAGGAGGGAAATCTTGGATAAAGGATGAAAGTTTTTAAGTTTAGTTTTTAAATATATAAATAGAAAATTAAATATTTCCTTCTTTATTATTTAGTTTCATCATTTTTCTAAAATTTTCCTTTCTAAATTATTTGACTTTTCTCTAAGATTTCTCAACTATTTCTCATCTTTTTCAAGATCCGAGTATACATCTAGGAAGCTCTTAAAGAGTAGAATACTTTGGATCGATTGAAATCTTCATTTGGGTAAATTTTCAGTACTTTATTTTGCTTTAATATCTAGGTTGGGTGATTGTTTTGGGGGTTTCCAAGTCCATGCATGTGCTTGTTCTTGGTTCCAGATGACGACATGGGTTCATATTAATGTAATTGATTTGATGATTAGACGCTCCTAGAACACTTGAGATTTTGCTCCGTAGTAGAAGAAGTGAACTGTTTGGAAGAACTACCTTTCAAAGTGCAAAATAAATTAAAACATTGGGTTACCTCTTAGGAGTGCTTGTTTAATATCATTAGCTCAATATCTGTTATAAATATTTTGGATGTATATGCTTGTTGTAACACCCTTAATTTTTGAATGTGTATTTTAATTGTATGTGATATTTAAAATTAATAGAAATTATTTTTGTATAATTATTATTATTTAAAAAAAGAAAAAAAATATAAAATAAAAATATTCAAACCGCCTCAAAGTTTTTAATATATATATATATATATATATATGAAAAACGCACTGCCTTCATTTTCTCCTTCATTCCAATTTCTCTCATTCTCTCAGCGCACCATGTTCTTCTTCTTCCCTCGATCTTCAAACTTTCAATCTCCAATCTTCATCCCATTTCTTTGTTTCTTCTTGAATTAAGGTAATTTTACTCAAATCTAAGCTCCCAATTTCGTTTTTACCGTTTGAAATCTTAGATTAATGGTAGATTTCTTGATTTAGGACGGATTAAACTTTGAAGCTATTCAAACTTCTCTGTGTTTTGATTGTTCAAAAATTTTAAGATAAGGAGAGTTTATTTCTCATTATAATCTTCAATGTATGATGTTTTGTGGATTGATTGTTGTCTGGATGTGTTTTATTTTGAAAATGGTTGAAAAATCACTGAAACCCGAGAAGCCTGCAAAAATCCGCTCAGCGGATTAAAAATTCGCTCAGCACACAAAACACCAAATCTGCTCAGCGGATTTGGGTTGAAATCCGCTCAGCGCACCAACCCGAATCCGCTCAGAAATCCGCTCAGCAGATTTCAAAAAAAATAAATTAAAAAAAACAATTTAAAAAAAAAATTTAAAAATTTAAAAAAATTCATAATTACTCTTATAGCTTCATTTATTCTATTTTTACCCTTAGATTCAGTTTTCTTTTTATTAAATTTTAATTTTCTATGATAATCATTATTGAATTAACATGACTCTGTTATATGTCGTAGAACTAATAAAATTTTATTAACTCAACGTAATTAAATATAACAATATGATTGATCATGAATGAGAGAACGATGTTTGATGTTGTGAAGTAAGAAAATGATTTAGATGGATGTAAAAAGAATATTTTATGATGAGAGTTGGAACTACCTAAAGGGTAGAGAAATTGTGAGAATTTGTCGATTTATGCCATCTAAAGTCATTAATTTCCGTGTGGATGAGCTACAAAGATACACTGGGGTATAGTTCAGGAAAGTTTGATAACCTGGGGGAATGAGAGTGTGGCAGAGTGGTCCATGCCGTGATGTACACAGTGTGCAATGGGAGCTGCCGCAGGCCTCGCACTCCATTACCCGACTGAATCGCTGCTTATACTTTTTGCCAAAGGGGCTCGTGCACACACGTTGTATCCGTGGGGCGTATTGCCAACCGGCGGCTATCCACACCGGCGAAAGGCCAATGTGACCTGGGTGGTGGGGTTGACAGTGTTATTTTGGGATCCCATGGTACCTAGAGTACCGAAACTAATATGATCACAGTTTGAATGGTGACGTGAGTGAGACATATGACTGACGTACGTGATAAGGAAATATGAGGGAATTTAAATAATAATGTTGTAAAAAGATTAAAAGAACTTATTTGACGAGATTGGAAATTGATAGTTAAAGAATTTTATTAAGATATAATACTCAATTATATTAATCATTTTCTCTGATTAAATATTCATTTTTGGATTGTTAAACATAAATATTTTGAATTTTGTTGGAAGATTATGGTGAGGAAGAAACTCACCCTTACAACCAATTTTTCAGGAAATTATATAAGAAGATTCGTGAGACACTCATCTCTTAGATGAGAATTTGATTGGTAGGACAATTCCTGCTTCTTCTTGTTGATGGGGAACCTGCTCTGAGTATAGGGATTTACATTATTATATATGTATGAATAAAAATTTCTATAATCTAACCGGAGGATATATTTGTTAAATAATAAGAATAATTTTGATTATTTTGTGATTTTGAATGATAGGTTCCTCAACCATAGTATTATTTCATAATGTTTAAATGTTATTGTAAATAGTTATTTCCTTTGAAATAATTAAGTCATTGTGGGAATTATATGAATTTATCTTATTTCTTAAAATGAGTAAATAAAATATTTAGTTTCTATAGTTACAATATATTTGACACCATATAATTATTTTATGATAACGCTCGACTTATCTCTAAAATTTATTATTTATCTTTAAATTTATTGTTTATAGATTTAATTTAGTATTTATCAATCGTATTTAAGTTGAGTTAAATAATTATTAAATATTTACTTTTGTTAAATAAATCTTTTACATCTATTTTATTTTAAGTTGACCATTGACTTTGAAAAAAAAAAGTCTCTTGAAATATTAATTACTTGTTTTATTATTTAAAGAAAATTATAATATTAAGAATCATGATTTGAGGCATTACACTTGTGGTGAATCTTTCAACTTCAGCACCCAAGTATGCCTAGTGACTTTTCGCTAAATATTTTTTTTTTTCTTTTCCTCCTTAAAATTCTTAATAGAATTGAAGAAAGCTCTCTCACTAAAGATTTTGAAATGGTGACTTTTTTCTTGACCTCCAAACATTCATCAATGACATCAATTTGGAAGCACTCCCTTTCTCAATGGGATATTTCATTGCCTTAAAAACGTCAAAATTGACCTCCTCATCTTGCACACGCACCTTTAGCTTCCCATTATCTACATCAATAATGACTTTGAATATTTTCATGAAGAGTCATCCAAGAATAAGAGGAATTTTAGAATCCTCCATATCTATGACCAAAAAATATACTAGGAAGAAAATTTTATGTACTTTTACCAATAGATCTTCTACAATGCCATGAGAATACTTAATAGATCTATCAGCCAATTGCAAATTCATTCGTGTAGGCCTCACCTCCACCTCTCCTATCTTTTTCAACATACACAAAAGAATAAGATTGATGCTTGTTCCAAGATCTAACAATGCCTTTTTCACTAGAAGATTACCTATAGTCACAAGTATAGTAAAACTCTCAAGGTCTCTAAATTTTTTAGGTAGAGACTTATGAAAAATAACACTACATCCAACTTCAAATTCAATTGTATCATCTTTTTGAAATTTCCTTTTCTTTCTCAAACACCTTATGCAACCTGACCACAAAGGTAGGTATACCTAGATCTAACTCATAAGCCACTAGACCAATCCTCTTTGCAATCTAGTAGGACCCAATGAACTTAACGGTTAGCTTCCTCGACTTGATAGCTCTCCTCATTCCCGTCGTAAGGTAACTCTTGTGAACACATAATCTCCTAGTCAAAATTGTAATGGTCGTTTTCTCTAATCTGCATATGGCTTCCGATGACTTCAGGACACCCTCATCCATTCCTGGATCAACTTCACTTTCTTTGTGATTTGTTGTAGCAATTCGAACCCCACTAAGATCCCCTCTCCATACAAGGCTTCATAAGGTGCCCTTCCAAACTAGTGTGGTAACTGTGGTTGTAAGTAAACTCCATAATTGACAAAATCTTGTCCTAGTACCCTAATTGTCCAAAACATATGTCCTCTATCTATACTTTAAGGGGTGGATGGTCCTCTCAGACTACCCATCTGTTTGAGGACGCTATGTAAAAACTGAGTCTCAACTTAGTCTCTTATGCTTCCTAAAGGATCTGTCAAAATCTAGAAGTGAAACTCGGGTCTCAATTTGACACAACGCTCGAAGGTACCCCATGAAATCTCACTATCTCCTTGATGCAAGTTTGAATGACTTACTCCAAAGAGATCCTCAAGTACATTGGCAAAATGCGTACTCTTCGCCAATTCATCCACAAATTACTCAGTCTGAATCTTGTCCTCTCACAAACTAAGGTAAGTGGATTACAAAATCCATGACTATTCCGTCCTACTTCTACTCTAGAACTTCGAGTTGCAGCAGTACAATTCTTGGTTTCTAGTGCCCTATTTGGCCTTTTGACAGGTCAAACAAACCGCCACGAACTGTGCTACCTCTTTTCCCTGGTTGGCCACCAAAAGGACTCATTCAAGTCCTTGTACATCTCAATCTTGCCAAGATGAAGACTAGGTCCGTTCTCACTCCCTTCTCTCAAAATCACTCTTTTTAAACCTCCTTCTTCGAGAATGTATACTCTATTCTTGAATATCAAGATTCCATTTGACCCCATCTGTAGATCCTTGGTCAACTTAGTGCCTAGAAACTCGGTTGTACCCTTCATAGTGTAACTTTGTGACTCATCCACACGAAATTTAAACTTGAAATGGTATTACCATCCAAATTTCATAGTTTTCTACCCTTTAGTTAGTTTCAAATCATCATCATTAAATGTTATTTAATAAAAAAAATCACTTTGAGGGGTGCAAATAGAAAAATGGGGGTGTGAAAAGCAATGAGATTTTTTTTAATTTTTATGCTTACTTAGTGGATTTTACTTCCATTGAGCGAATTCTTTTTTTTATTTTTTAAAATTTTTTAAAATTTTTTTATGCGCTCAGCAAAATTTTAATCTGTTGAACAATTCGTTCTAGAGTTTGAAATTTTTTTGGCAAAACGCTTAATAGATTTGGAAATTCATTGACCGAATTCTGTACAACATAGTCTAATATTTCTGGTTTCTCACTTTTTAAGGTGCTTTAAGTCTCCACCTTTAAAAATTAAGCAAATCCAAGCAACAAACAACACATATAATATCATACATTGATCAAGATTAGGAAGATTGAAGAATTTCTAACACTCAATCATTCCTAAGTCAAGAAATTGACTATTAATCTAAGATTTGAAATGATAATAATAAAATTGAAAGCTTAAATTTAAAAAAAAATTACCATATTTGAGAAGAAATAGAGAAGTAGAGTAGATTGGCAAAGGAAATTTATGAGAACAGAGAAGGAGATGGAGAAGCTTCATAGGAGAAAGAGAGGACGAAGTAAAAGGAAGGCAACTCTTTGCTTTTATATATATCTATCTTAATGCGGTTGGTTGATTTTATGATTTTTTTTTATAATTATCCCAATTTTTTTTCTTTTCATTTTTTTTTTCATTTATTATTTTTTTCTTTCTTTTTTTTTCTTTTCTCTTTTCTTTCCTCTCTTTTTTATTTTTTTTAATTATCTAAAATAATAGAAATAATAATTTCTATTAATTTTAATCTCACCACAAATAAAAATTACATCTAAAATTAAGGATGTTACATGAATTATGCAGAATAGGGGTTATGCAGGCGAAAACGCAAATCCAACCTTCAATCAATCAAGCATTTAAGGCACATTTAAACACAACAAAAACAACATACAACATGTATTTCAAACATACAACTACAGATTTCACAAGAATGACTAGATCTCTTACTTCATTTACCTTGTTCAAAGCCTAGTTATAGTGTTCCTCCTCTACAATAGAGATATGCGATCTTGGTTCCAACTAGCCTTTCAAGCACCTAAATCACAAATTTAAACACATCATTACTAATTCCTAACCGACCCAAATGTAGAAAAGAGAAAACCCCCACTAAACATCCCAAATCCTAAAAAAAAGGAAGATTTTGATATCTAATACTTACCTAGAACAAGCTTTCAATCGGTGTAAAGGTTTCTCTCCTCAATAACTCTCCAATGACGATCTTGGTTCTTGAAGAAGATGAAAAAATGGGTGAGAAATAATAGAGAGAAAACAAAGAATTTAGAGAGAATGGAGTTCTAGAGAGAAGAGGGACCTTGGAGAAATGAAAGGAATGATCCCCACTCATCATATATATTCTTTTAAAACCTAAAACCATTTATTAAAAAAAATTACAAAAATTCAAATAATTTTATAAAAAATTCTTTAGAAGATATCAAATTGTAGCCATGAGATAATTGAAAAGTAATACTTCATCAAATAAATTAATTCATAGTATTGTTTTATTCACCAGGTATATCGATGACTGTGAATGGTTAAACTTTCTTTCCCTTGTTTCAAGAATTTTTACAATAATTGAGATAAATTGGTTTGAAAAGAGTGCCTAGAAAATATCTTCTTATAATTTCTCCACAATTTCTCCACTGTATATATAATGGAATCTTGTTTCACTTCAGTCACTCCTATAAGAGTTACTAGCCAACACAATTCACAGCCAAGTGTGAGTCTCACACAGAAAACCAAATTCCATGGCAAACCAAATCCCTTCTATTCCAATCTCAAACCCTGAAACAACCCAAACTGTTCCAACCACAGGTTTCTCAGCCAAAGTGATCGTGCAGAAGGTGAAAGCCAACTTGGTTTTACGTTCAAAATGGGCTGAACTTAATGGTGCCATAGGTGACCTTGGCACCTACATACCAATAGTTCTATCTCTAACACTTTCTAGGAACCTCAACCTTGGCACCACATTGATCTTCACAGGTATCTACAACATCCTCACTGGTGCAATTTATGGGGTTCCCATGCCAGTCCAGCCCATGAAGTCTATTGCCGCCGAGGCCTTATCGGATGCCAGCTTCGGCGTGCCGGAGATCATGGCCGCCGGCATCTTAACCGGGGCCGCGTTGCTGGTTCTGGGTGTGACAAGGTTGATGCAGCTTGTGTACACACTGATTCCTCTATCTGTTGTGAGGGGAATTCAACTAGCACAGGGCTTGTCCTTTGCTTTCACAGCTTATAAGTACATGAGAAAAATCCAAGACTTGCCAAAATCTAAAGCTTTGGGAGATAGGCATTGGTTAGGGTTAGATGGGTTGGTTTTGGCTATAGTTTGTTTGTGTTTTATTGTTATTGTGAGTGGTGAGAAGGATCATGGGTGTGAAAGTACTAATTGTGGAGATAGTTTGGGTTGCCAAACGAGGGTTGAGGGTGGAAGAAACAGGAGAAGTAGAGTGAGAAGGGTTATTTTCTCACTTCCTTCTGCTTTCATAGTGTTTGTTTTGGGTGTTGTTTTGGCCTTTGCAAAGAGGCCTAAGGTGGTAAATGAAATAAAGTTTGGACCTTCCTCTATAGAAGTGGTGAAATTCTCTAAGCATGCATGGAAGAAAGGTTTTGTGAAGGGTACAATTCCTCAACTTCCATTGTCGGTTTTGAACTCAGTGGTAGCTGTTTGCAAATTGTCAAAGGATTTATTCCCAGAAAAGGACTTTTCTGCCACCTCCCTTTCGGTGAGTGTGGGGTTGATGAATTTGATTGGTAGCTGGTTCGGTGCCATGCCATGCTGCCATGGAGCTGGAGGACTTGCAGGGCAGTATAAATTTGGTGGAAGAAGTGGGGGTTGTGTGGCACTTCTTGGTGCTGCCAAGTTGGTATTGGGATTGGTGTTAGGAACTTCTTTGGCACACATTTTAAGACAGTTTCCAGTGGGGATCTTGGGGGTGTTACTTCTCTTTGCTGGAATTGAATTAGCCACCTGCTGTAGGGACATTAACAGCAAAGAAGATTCATTTGTGATGCTTGTTTGCACTACATTTTCTCTGGTGGGATCAAGTGCAGCTCTTGGTTTTTTATGTGGAATGATTGTTTATGCGCTTCTTAGGCTAAGGAATTGGACTAGTGATCAACTATTTTCTGATATATGGGTGCATAATAGCACCGAGCAACACTGAAGGAAAAAGAGCATATGTAGAATATTATTGCTTATTAGGTTGTGGTGTAATTGTATAACTACTAAATAAATCAGCGGGTATGAGTTTCAAGAGTGATGTTTTTTAAATGTGGTTTTTCTTATATAATTCATTTTCATCTGTTTGTGTTTGAATTTAATGAGGACATTTATTAGGGGACTTACATGCTGATAATTGTCATTCAGTTTTGCTCCTTTTCCATATATGTGTACAACTTTTGCATATGTAACGCTTAATCACAATTTAGCACCAGCTTTTTAGTTTATTATTTTTTTATAAATTGAAATTAATTTATATATGTAACATAAAAATATTATATGATTATATTTAGCAAAAAATATCACTTCAAATAATGATCGGTTCCACAACTTTCAATTTCTTATTATCACTACTTAATTTTTTTATAAATTAGACGTAATACAATAATAATATTATTTATTTATAAAATAATTTTTGAAAAAAAAATAATTACGGATTAAATATTTTTTATAAATTTATTTTTAAAAGAAATTTTTTAATTTTAATTTATGATGATAGAAAATTTATGATAAATTTATAAAAAAAAAATTATTTTTCACTAATTTTATATATTATTTATAAATTTATTTAATAAAAAATAAGAATTTTTTTTATTACGTTGTCAACATGAATTATGTTGGCACCTTCGTATACATCAATGATCGACATTTTAAAAAATTATTAATAAAAAAAATATCACATAAAAAAATTATATTAAAATTTGTGACAAAAACAAGAAATAAAATTTTATTACGATAAATCATATACATTCTTAGAAAAATAGTGAACCATATAATTTAACAAAATATCTAGTTAAAAAAAATAGTCCAAATAAAAGTTCAATTTGCTAAATAATTTATAATTTATTTACCTTTTTCATAAATATAAGATAAATATAAGAGATAATAACTTTTATAAATAAATATAATAGACATTGCAACCATCTATTACCAAAAATCAATATGAAACTAAGAAAGCATTTTTAATAAATAATAATAAAAAGTGAAATAAGGTCATAAATTATAGAAAAATAAGTCGCACAGTTATATAATCTATTAGAAGAATTCTCTGTTGGATGGAGGATATACGTTTATTATTGTCAACGAGAAGAATTTTAATTTGCTTTCATATTAAAAGAAAAAAACAACAGAAGGAATATAACTCTCCAATTTGAGCTAATGCGATCAACTTTCCGAATAAAATTGAAGATTGGATGCTCGGAATTTTTAAAATGGTTGCAGAAAACATAAGGAATTAACCACTACCAGTAGTGATATTTTCTGTTTCTTACACCTTTTCACTTTTTTGCTTAAACTTTCAACTCTAAATTATTGTGAAAGCTAATCAAAAGTAGTTTTGATGTTATGCCTTGTCAATGATGAAGAGCAGAGAGTAAACATTTATTTTTGAGACCCAATAACGTGTTGAGGTAGTGAGGATGAAGAATAAGAATTGATAAAACTTTGATGATAAGATTAGCCATGTGGAATATGTTATGAATGAACATAATCGTTTGAAAAAGTACTGATGCCATATCTTCCACTGAGCTAGATTACCGTAGCGTTCTGTTCACCCACTTAACGTCAAAGTTGCAAATATAAAAATATGAAGATCATAAAAGGGTAACAATTCCAAAAGGCTTCAACCCATATGAGAAAAAAAAAAAGGCATTTAAGATTGAAGTTATTAATGATACATTTACAGCTGGAATATCCTTGAATCACCTGTAAATATGATTAACTTTGACATATACCAAGAGAAGAATAATACCATCCAGACATTCATTATGTAAATGTCTGTATTTTACGTTGTTTATAGGCACGGATTATCTCGCGCTTAGTGCAAATAATCTATGTCGAGTAAAATTTTTACACAAATTACTTCAATCACTGGATCTCTATTTTTTATAGGGTGGTGGAGATAAGAAAATGTATTTAATTGGAACTTATATTAATTGTTGTAGGAGAAAAAAAAAATGTAGGAATTTCATATTATAATTAATAATTATGTCGGTCTATATACAATCAAAATTATAATATAATTATGAATTAAATTTTATAAATTTCCACTCAGATGAAAATATAAATTGAAATATATCTGAATTTGTTATAAAAAAATGAAAATAGTCTGTCAATAGGAACAATTTAATAAATAAGATAACAAAACTTTTTATATTCTATAATACTCTCTAGAAATGAAACAGTTATCAATATATACTTGACAGGTTATAATAATTAAATTTTACAACTAATTAATAGTATTATTAATAGTATTATAAGATTATTTACAATAATTTTCTGAAAAATATTTCTCTTTTTTCTTTAATAATATTTCAACACCTGTATATGGATTTTTTCAAATGAGATTTTCACTTATATTTTTTCAAGTAAAAGATATTTATGAGTATCGGTTCTCTATTAAATTATTTAAAATCACTTAAACTTAGAAAAATATTTCTTCCTGATAACTATTCAGCCTAAACCGATAAATATACGGTTGGATCACAAACCTATTAAGTCATGGGCTCTAACAAAATATAATAATATACTCGATCCCGTTTATGTAGATTTCTCTCAGAAGATAAATTGGTTAACTTCATTTGAGATAATAAGTTATTTTATTATATTATATTATAAATAATCATCTAAATTAGGTAAAACATCATCTAATTACTCTGTAATCCTATCTATTATACTCTTACTTACTTGAGAGTAAGAATGTAGTGATAAGTACTCCTACTATTCAATCTTATTCTATCAAAGAATTCAAAATACTTAACGTAAAAAAACATCTTAAAATACTATCATATCCTTATACGTACATTATTATTTAATTTATTTTTTATTTTTTATTCAGATTGAGATAAAAAGGTTTAATATGTAGAAATACATAAAAAAAATGCGAGTAAAACATGACTGGTCTTCCTCCTATTGTTCTTCATGCCACATTCATGCGTTTTTGCCAAATAATTGAAGTTTTTAATTCAAAAGTTTTCCTCTATCCTTACCCAAGGGGCAAGAGGTTGAAAAGGTTAAAATCTTTGCAAGTCTAGAGTGGATGCTCCCAAAGCATATTCTCTTCTTCACAATTACCCAGATTATCTACCTTTATTTTTTAAGTTAACTTACTTGACTCTAATCTCTATTTTAATCCCATGACAGCGTTTGGTAACAGGGAAAGTTTATGTAATGTGCCCTTAATCATAAAGAAACCAATGGTTATAGTAAAGTTTGAGAAGGACAAGATTTAGAGTGAATGTCTTGATCAAGCCATCATGACAAAAGTAGGATCAATTCAGAAAGCTCCTTCAATTCTAGCTTGAGTCAATTCAACAGAAAAATTAGTAGAAAATGAAAAGTGTTAGGAAAATAGTGATGGATTAGGAAAAGCTAAATGGTTTCTTGTTGAAAAAGGTGAAAAGAAAGTTATCTTAAAAGGAGTTGAGAAGTAATTTAATGAAAAAGTGATTGTAGTTAAAAGTTACTAAGAACACTGACAAAATATGGTGAAAGTGAGAAAAATTGAAAAGACAAGGCATAAAAAGTGAAGAATACCTAAACTTTAGCTTTTCTAGGTTTATATATCAGTAGAGGTCAATAAAATAATTAGGTCTCAGTGTTACATTTCAACCATGGCCATGAACGAGTATCATATAGGGACTATTTTTCACTGGCTGTCCTTGTCTCTAGAATCGAATTTCTTTTAACAATCATAACATTAAAATAATGTAAAATGATTATGCTTGTCATATAGTTCCATTTGCAAGAACTATACACAGTTCTAATTTTTTATCCCTATATGACAATTTCAATACCTTCACTATTGAAGAGATTGTATAAAAACATTCTTCAGTGAAGTATATTAAAATTACAACTCTTTTTTATTATCTAATTTAAGAAAGACTAGTTAAAATATATTAGTAAATATAAATTTCACTTTGATGAGAACGATGAGAACGAGTTAAATTAGTTTTTATTAGTTTTAGTTATCCTAAGTTATAGTAAATGAGAGTTCTCATATATGTAAAAATATATTGTTATTGACAGAATTTAAAAAAATAAATATAATTATGTTATTGATTGATGAGAAACATAGAAAGAAAGTAAATTAAAACATTTTGGAAAACAAATAATGCATGACTTAGTATACAGATTGTATAATTATGCGGAGAAGTTTATATAATTTTTCATATCCATTATATAATATTGTCTATTTATATTTATAAGTTTGATACACTAAATCTAATATTCTAAATAATTCTACATCTTTTTAATTTTAGAATTATCAAAAGTTATAAAATTTATATTTCAAGACATTTTTTATAACTTTTAGAATTTTGTATTAAATTTATCAGTTATGTACAAGAGTTGTAAAAATTTACATGTAATTCCAATAAATAGGTAATGACCATGTAGGTCTGCATTGTAAGGTTAAATCAGTTTAGTAGCAGCACTGTGATATTCATCAATGTGTAAAGGTTTCTGCATGCACTCGGGAATATATGTGCTTTTATAGTTGCAATTCAAATATCAAAGGAAACTAAGTGAACTTGGCACAAGAATTACATAACTATAGTCTTTCTCTAATTTTTGTGTTGCAAATTGTTTAAACTAGTCAAATGGGTTTCCACTTATATTGGAAAAAGAACTTTCACTTTTGGAGTGCATGTATCGTCTATTTGATGATTGAATGGGGTCAATAGATGCAAAAGCACTCATCTCACCATTGAAGCTGTCAGCTCTTTGTGGTCTACAAAATATTAAATTGCAGTTATAATTACAATCGGATTAACATTTTCAACTGAGATTATCTTCTTTGCATTAACTGTCAAATCTCAAATAATAAACATATGCAGAAAGACACAGAATTTGACAGCATAAACTTAAGGATGGTATGATGAAGATTTCAAATGAATAAATTAGAATATATGGGGAAGATGAAAATATAAATTTGTGAATCATTAAAGAAAACCTATCTTGATGACATGCTTCATAGCTTGTAATCAAGTGATTATACTTAAGTAATCCAAAATAATACCAACAAGAGGATTTACCTAGTGGGTTGCTCCTTATCATTAACTTGATCAAAGAACATACCTGAAAACAGAGAACAAAAACCAACCATAATAAAAAATAAAAATAAAATGTTCGCGAAGGAATGAAGATAACAAGAGCAATAGATACCCATTGGAACTGGGGATGTATAACTTGGGGACTGAGACACCAAAGACCCGAGGCTTGAAGCATGCATCAATCCTGTTCTGGCCGATGATACAGCTGGGGGTGCACCTTGCACAGATGCAATAGAAGGAAGCTACATATATACACAAATACCACCAGTCTTGAAGGGTTAAAACAATTTATTATTGCCTTCATCCAAACATGTAAATTTAAAGAACACAACCCTCAACACTGCAGAAAGAAAATACTCTGAAAACTTATACTTCAAGACATGCCAATGAGTTTAGAGGAAAATCTTAGTGAAGAAAAAAGTAAGAAAAAAAGAGGTTGAGAGCACAAGATCAGATGGTAATGCATCTTCCTAGAGCATATGATATAAAGTAACATCAAAACTGTAATGATTCCAACCTTAGAATGTCTGTCAGGGATATTCTTAAAACATCTATTACTGGAATTTGACTAAGGAATCCCCCTCCCCAACACACAAAAAAAGCTTGTTTCACAAACATTTCTGAGTAACAAACATTATTTGCTCTGTCAAGGAAGGTTCTATAATATAAATTTAGCCATAAATTAAACCAGAAGCTAAAAGTTTTTAACAATGGTTTTATGTTTACTGAAACAATCAACAGTAGTATCAACAGTAAGTTTTGGCACATACAGTATAGAGTTAGTATCAGATTCTTGAGTACCAATATAATTAAAAAACTGCCCACATAAAACTTTTTTTATATCTCAGGCCTATGTAAAACATTAATATATATATATATATATATATATATACACACACACGAAAAAGACAATACAAAAGTGTCAAGACTAAGGAACTAGACTAAAATTCTTAAAAATATTTACATGAATTTAAAAGTATGAAGAACACTTTTATTTTTATACAAAATATTTGAAATAAATCTAGAAGTATGATTCCATTCTATTATTTAAATTAAAATTAATAAAGTTGTCTTCACAAAAATTTTCTTCTTTCAAGATATGGGAATAGCTGGACTTGTCATGTGATTATTTCATCTCAATGGCTTTGAATTACATAAAAACTGTTCTCATTTTCCAATTTGTGAGTTATTTCTTCTCACTCTATGCTTTGAATTGCATCAGAAGTTTCAGGTTTTATTGCACAAACAAGCTAAAATAACTGTAAACCAGAACAGTTTACAATTTAATTCTTGCAAAACTTACTACATTGTATCATTTTAATGCTTTACATACCGATGCAGCATGGATTAAACTTCTCCCATCAGTTAAATCAAAGGGGTTTGCGGACTTTGATGAATTTGGAAGGGGTGATTGAGACTGTAAAGGAAACACCATATCAATTAATCACCAATGCATCTCTAAACCAAGAGCAGAGACAAAGTTAGTCATGAGTTGTATAGAATGGTACCACTGCATTATGATAATACTGCATGCCATACCCCATGCCATGAGGTTGAACATTCTGCCAACTTGGAAGTGGTGCTGGACCAGATGAATAGGTTGATGTAAAAAGGTCCTGCAGAGAAATTATTTATGGATCTAGTTTCTTTTATCTTAAAAACAAAGAAACTTATGACCGATGGCTACATCTGTTACCTCTGGAAGTTCCACTCTTCCACTTGCCCTAGTTTCCACTTTACTGGGCTGGGAGCCAACGTCAGGTCTGGTTTCTTGAGTGGGTTTTGAGGTAGTTTGAGAAGATAGTTCAGTCAAAGACCATGAAGAATCATTTTTACTAGGAGCTACTGATGGCTGTGTAATCAAATTAAAGAACAAGATGAGTAACCAAGTAACTAGACAAGAATAAATAAAATAAAGTCTCTCAAATACCAAGACTAGAAAGTTCAATTGATATGTTGCTTCCATTATGTGCTAGATTCCAATGCCTTATTGCCAAAGAAATTGACAGTAATGTTGAGAAATTAATACTTCATATTAAGAAAGCATGCTGCATATATCTCACCTGATCATTTGAAGCTACATTTTTGACTGGTGGATTTGTTGGTTGTGTTGTTAAACTAAAACCTACTGACACAGATGGAAGATATTGCATGCTTGATGGATTATGTGCATGTGAAACTTCGGTATGTGGAGGAACTTCATTAGAAGGTCGTGCTGGCTCAGCGTCTGGGGTTGATGCACATGGCCAAACACTTGTATTGTTCGAACTTGCAATTGTCTTCTCTGTTGAAGTAGGTGGAAAGTCCCAAGTAATAGCATTTTGTATTGTTGCAGTTGTTGGATCATTATTAACAGTACTTGGAACTTGTGAACTGTCACCGGTCACTGGAGCCACAGGTCCTGACAATTCAAAAAGCAAGAGGTCTATAGGATTTTTTGCTGGTGCTGCTGGTTCAGATTCTGCCTTTGCTGTAGAAGGTTTAAAGGTACTTGTGTTTGAAGTTTCAGGATCATTGTTCTCTGTTGAAGGTCCAAATATGGCCCAGTTATTTTCATTTGATTGTGTTGTTATAAGTGGTGGTGTTTCTGGCTTATAAATTTTTTGTTCAGATGGATTTTGCTCAACAGAACCTTTGCCACCAGAATGTTTGATCTATTCAATTAAAATTCGTCAAAGATTCAGAGCAAGTGGTAATACGAGTGCATAAAACTGCAATATGGTCGACACTCTGAGACATGTATCACAAACAAGAATAGAGTGTTCTTTTCTTTTCAAAATGTAAAATAAAAACCTATTATTCAACATCCTGCAAAAATATACTAAAATAAATAAAAAAAATCATTATAGGAATACATACCAACACCAAAATTACTATTATGGCATAATTATAATACTTAAAAGATCCAATTGACACAATTATAACTCGAGACTAAAATCACGCATTTGTGATAACGAAGACACCAATTAGAACTCACACAATTATGATACATAAAGAATCAAAAGTATAATTAATGCAGAGGAATATTAGAAAGAATTTGATAGTGGTAATTAACCAAACGACTGTGTTTGAGGAGGTTCACCTACTTGTAGAGGTTGAGCTTTCTCCCTTGACACTTCACCAAAAGGACGTGGTGCAACAGGTTCTAGGGATCTCTCCATATTCTTCTGAACATCAGTTGAACTTCTCTTTAGCTTTGCTTCTATATTCGAAAGCCTTCGATTTCTACGTTCTTCATCTTGGAACCTGTCATCAACAACTTCAATTTGTATAGGACTTCTGACTTGGCCACCATACCTTGAATACCTTTGTGCATATCTAGGGCTTCTGCTTTCATCATATAAATATCTCAAATTCTTGTCATCACTTCTTGAACCAGGACTTGACTGTTGATTTCTGAACTCTAAACGAAATGAACTACTCCTCTTACTTGCATCAGACACCTTTTCGGGCTGGGAAAAAAAACACCAAAATGAACTCATTTTCAGTTATTGTTTTTGGTAAATTCATGATAATAGATGTGGAAGAGTCTACAAAAGCTACCAATTTAATCTTAGAAAGACTGCTCCTGCCACTTTCACCGGTGTATTTTCTTTCCACATACACACTCCTAATGAATTCTCGAAGTTTGTGTATATTACTGGGAGCAAAGATTTGAATTAGAAGAGATGCTAGTTGAAAAATTATACTATTATAGGCTCTTTTTTTCCTTTTGTAATCTGAACAAGTTTCATAGAGTAACAAAGAAGAAAAACCTGGAATCCGGGTTAGATTGACGCAGAGGGTCCCATTCTTTAAGATAAATCTGCTTTGCTCTCTGTGCATGGAGTATAATGTTACAAGTTTATTGCCAAATTGCCAGTGACTTGAAATTTGAGCAGAAAATTGCATGGTCATGCATACCTCATTTCCACCTGCTTTAAGAGCAGTGACTTCATCTGGAGTAAATTTAGCCATTGAGACAGATTTTACTCTGTGGGTAAACTCTCGACTGTAATTCATACATCACAGTAAGTACACAAAAATAACTCCAAACAATGATAAAAATCAAGCTTAGTTTTGCTTTCTCCTTGGAAATTTGGAAGGTTTTCAGTTTTAGACCCTCAAAATTTTAATAGTTTTTCAAATTCAGGAAACTGTGTTTTATTTTTTCAAACATTAAAATTGAAGTATTTCTTAAAACTCTTCTTAGTTTCTAAATAATAAATTTGTAAAACTGAACTGTATTTTTTAAATTTGAGTGACTAAGAATTTATTTTTTAAAAGTTTGCAGAGCTAAAATTGTATTTAAGATTAGATTCATTCTAAATTTTAGAAAATAAAAATATATTAGCTTAAAGAACAAAGCTAGTGACATTCTATTCTAACACCTTTTAATATTTTGCTATTGATTGAAATTCATTAAAAGGTATCAATCTTGTAGTCTTACTCTACCAAAATTTATGATTTCTAATAAGTTTCATTAACTATTGAGAGCTGAATCATTTATCTAAACTAAAAATCAATCTCAAATAATATTCAAATAAAGTTAAACGTGCAGAATTAAATAGAGTAAGAGAATAATAGTGTGCAGATGAATAGAAATATCTATATATGAATCCATGAAGGACATCAATTTGTATGTAAGAAAGAAAAAGAATGGAAAATGATTTCTATGCTTACTGAATCCCACTGCAATTTGTGCAGACAAAGGTGGAGAAAGTTGTACATACATATTGTGGTCCCTGATTCATAAGAATTCTCAATGTTAAGTTAGATATATTGTCATCTGAAAATGTTACATGCATGTCTGAACATTTTTCTGTTCTAGGATACAATGATTATGTACATATTTAACAAAAAATAATAACTTAGAAATCAAAGCAAAATGGTCTTCCCTTTGTTGTATAGTTTAGTTACTCCTCAAAGTTAGAAATTACATTTCAATATGATATGATTAAGCCTTCAGCAGTAATATATTTTGCTTTTATGCTTAAAAAATATTAGCCATGCAGAGTAGTAAATAGTAATTTTTCAGAGCAATCTAAGGGCTACATATTGCAAAAAGAATAATTTTATACCAAAAGATTGCAGTTCATGCATCTTCTATTTTCTGGGAGTTTTAAAAGACTCCGAATTACTCTTTCAATCCTTTCTTCTTCTGTCTTCCCAATTCCCATTTTCAATTGCTCAGAACCTTAACCACAATAAACACCAAAAAGTAATTTCTGTCAAATTATACTATAATATAACTGAGAAGAACTTTAGATATAACTATACACCTCATAAGTTTTGCTTCCTTTTGTAATGGTGGTAAGCAAAGTTTGATTTAAAAAATGCTGAATAAAATTATAAATTATCGAACATAAAACTTCTAATAAGATTATCTAACATAATTACATATTGTCACTTGATTTAAAAGAATTTGAATATAATGACAATGAAACTTAACAGTGTGAATTTGAATATTGTTAACAATAAATAATAATAATTTCAATAGACAAAACTAACATAATTACTATTAGCAAAACTGGGCACACAATATATGTATCCAATGCAAAAATATAAAAATTACAAAATAGTTTCTACATATACCATACCAAATCTTCTATAACATAAAATTTGCATGCATTATCTACGTAATTGCACCTATAGCAAATTTTAGCCTACAAAAAAATATACAAATGATAAATTAAAAAAAGATTCATAAGAATATGATAGCCAATTATTTCATGAGTTGTCAAACATTCACATGTTATATTGCAAAGTTTCCATAATCTACCAAGTCTCTAAAAAGAATCATAATAAAAATAATTTCAATATGTCATTTCAACATGTACCTTTACTCTCCATAAAATAAATATATTATATAATTAAGAACATTACTTTAGATTCTGGATCCAGATTCTGAAAGAATAAATGAAACTTTCCTTTATGTAATTCATTCTCCTATGAATCAAAACATTGATTAATGTCAATAAATGTTGAAAACCGTTCAAAATATTTTATCACTCTAAGCCAAAAAAAATCCTTATCTTTGTAATTATTATACATTCAAGATGATGCATGTTACAAAAAGATGTTAGAAAAGGTGTTAGAAATGAACCTGCTCTAATCCGACACAGAAACAGCAAGCCTGAATGCAATGAAAATCGATGTTATGTGAATACCATGAATCTCAAAAGTTTGAGAAATTAGAGAGAATACAATACATTAGTAAATTCAGATGTTTAAACCAAGGAGAGAAAATTGCCTATAATAATGGTGATGTCAACTTCTCTTTACCTCTTTTGATCAATGAACAAAATTCTTTTGTCAATTTTCTTTTTTCTTTTTTATATTTTATAATATTTAAGCATAAACAAGACATATGTTCATTTTGTATATAATCTTGATCATTTATTCTCATAAAAAATTAATGGGTTGTATTGTAAAACATCATCCCTTCATTTTCATTTAACAATTTTACTAATTTTTACTTTTCTTCATCATAACACTGAAATAAAATATTTTCCTATTTTATTAAAATCTACGAAAAAAAAATTACTTTTAACAGATTTTTTTTCCTAACAATTAATTATAAACAATATTTAAATTTCATATAATTAAATTTTTTTATTAATACCATATAATAATCATTATTAATCATTACTGTTATAAAAACCATTAACTTATGCTAAAAAAAATATTAATATATATTTTTTATATAATAATTATAAAAAATATTTATTTTTAATTTTATGCTAAAAACCATTAGTATTCATATAATATTAATTATTTTTTTAATTTATTAGTTATTATCTTAAATAATTATTAATTTATTTAAAAAAGTTACATTATTACATCAGAAATTATATGAGTCTAATTCAATCTTTACAAAACATATAAAATAAACTTTATACCATACTTTAATACATCATTACTTCTTTTCTTATAATCACGTAGTAGCTTTTGTTTTAAGAATTTGAATTACATCTATAATTATATCTAATACGATGAAGATCACATATAAACAAGTTCACTTCACCAAAACTTTACCATATAAAAACATTCTTAGGATTATGATCCGAGTTCAAAGCTTTAATAAATAAGTATGAATTTCTTTAGTATAGATTTTCCTTTAATGTAATTTTTTTTCACTAGCATATTAAAAATAATGGTAGGTTCTATTCTACTAGAATCACGGTTAGAAAAATTATAAATATGATTCTATCGATCACTACTACAAAAAGGAGTTTTTACGTCGGTTAAAATAGACAATTAACGACAAAAAATAAGGCGTCGTTATATCAGGCGACGTTAAATTTAATGTCGGTTATTAATATAACCGACGTTGGAATATAAACTTTTAACGTCGGTTGGATTTATAACCGACGTTGGAATATAAACTTTTAACGTCGGTTGGATTTATAACCGACGTTAAAAGTTTATATATCAACGTCGGTTATATTAACAACCGACGTTAAAAGTTATATTTCAACGTCGGTTATATTAACAACCGATGTTAAAAGTTTATATTACAACGTCGGTTATTAATACAACCGACGTTGAAATATTTTTATTTAGTGTTTTAACGTCGGTTAT
>BDMB01000100.1:0-23952 GCA_016859785.1 Macrotyloma uniflorum
TGTTGATACTGCGATGATCGTGTTGTTACACGGGAGCAGATAGCAATGCAGGTGAAAGTTAAACAATAGCTTCAAGTTTTGTTTAAGGAGGAACTAATTTTGTGTTGAAGAATAAATTTTGCAAATTTCAATTTATTATGAGTATTTGTACAGACTTTTTATTTTCAATTGATAAACTTGAATAAAGTGAATATTCTATGTGCTTAGATGTTTTATATTTCATGATATTTTGAAATTATTAATAATTAATGGGTAGATTTTATTTAGCTATAGATGTAAAATAGGTATATTTTTGGTTCGTTACAGGTGATTCTATTGAGGGTGATTTTATCGTGGCTGATTTTATCTGGGGTGATTTTATCGTGGGTGTTTTTGTCGAGGGTGGTTTTATCCTGGTGATTTTATAGTGGGTGATTTTATCGTCAATGATTTTATCGAGGTTGATTTTACCATGGCTGATTTTATCATCGGTGATTTTATTATGGGTGATTTTATCATGGGTGATTATATCGTAGGTGATTTCAGTGTGGGTTATTTTATAAGGGGTGATTTTATCGTGGGTAATTATATCATGGGTGATTTTATCGTGGGTGGTTTTACTGTTAGTTATTTTATATTGGGTGATTTTATTGTGGTTAATTTTATCGAGTGTGTTTTATCATGGGTGATTTTATCGAGGGTGATTTTCTCGTGAGTGATTTTATCATGGGTGATTTTATCGTGGGTGATTTTATTCTAGGTGATTTTGTCGAGGGTGATTTTATCATTGGTAATTATATTGAGGATGATTTTATCGTGGGTGATTTTACTGTGGGTGATTTAGTCGAGGGTGATTTTATCATTGGTGATTTTATTGAGGGTGATTTTATCATGGATGATTTTATCGAGCATGATTTTATCGTAGGTGATTTTGTCGTGGTCGATCTTCTTGTGGGTGATTTTATCGTGGGTGATTTTAACATGGGAGATTTAATCGTGGACGATTTTAGTGTGAGTAATTTTAACAGCGGTGATTTTATCTAGGGTGATTTTATCGTGGGTCAATTTATCGAGGGTGATTTTATCGTGGGTGATTTTTTTGGTGGGTGATTTTATCATGGATGATTTTATAGTTGGTGATTTTATTGTGGGTGATTTTATCAAGTGTGATTTTATCTAGTGTGATTTTATCATGGGTGTTTTTATCGTAGGTGATTTTAGTCTGGGTTACTTTATAGTAGGTTATTTTATCATGGGTACTTTTATTATGGGTGATTTTATCGAGGGTGATTTTATCATGGGTGATTTTATCATGGGTGATTTTATCGTTGGTGATTTTGTAGAGTGTGATTTTATGATGCGTGATTTTATCGTAGGTGATTTTATCAAGGGTGATTTTATCGAATGCGATTTTATTGTGCATGATTTTATCATGAGTGATTATTTTGAGGGTGATTTTATCGTGGGTGATTTTCTTGAGGGTGATTTTATCATGGGTGATTTAATCGAGGTTGATTTTAGTGTGGGTTATTTAATAGTGGGTGATTTTCTCTGGGATAATTTTATCATGAGTGATTTTATCGAATGTGATTTTATCGTGTGTTATTTTATCATAGGTGATTTTATCTTGGGTGGTTTTATTGTGGGTATTTTCTCTAGGGTAATTTTATTGTGCGTGATTTTATAAAGGTTGAGTTTACCATGGGTGATTTCATCATGGGTAATTTTATCATGGGAGATTATATTGTAGGTGATTTCAGTGACAGTTTTTTTATAGTGGGTAATTTTATCGTGGGTAATTTTGTCATAGGTGATTTTATCGAGTGTGATTTTATCGTGGATGATTTTATCATGGGTGATTTTATCTTCGGTGATTTTATCGTGGGTGATTCTATTGAGGGTGATTTTATCGTGTATGATTTTATCGTGGATGATTTTATCGAGGGTGATTTTATCGTGGGCGATTTTATTAAACCACTAAAATAGCTCCTACTAAAATAGCACCTATTAAAATATATTAGTGATTTTATCGAGGGTGATGTTATCTCCGATAATTTTATCGAGGATGATTTTATCGTGGATAATTTTATTATCAGTGATTTTATCGAGGGTGATGTTATCGTCGATAATTTGATAGTGGGTGATTTTATCGTGGGGTAGTTTATCGAAGGTGATTTTATCGAGGTTCATTTTATCATGGGTTATTTTATCGCCAATAATTTTAGCGAGGATGATTTTATCGTGGATAATTTTATTATCAGTGATTTTATCGAGGGTGATTTTATCGTCGATAATTTGATAGTGGGTGATTTTATCGTGGGGTATTTTATCGAAGGTGATTTTATCGAGGTTCATTTTACCACGGGTTATTTTATCGAGGGTGATTTTATCGTGATTGATTTTATCGTGGGTGATTTTATCGAGGATAATTTTTTCGTGCGTAATTTTAACGTTGGTGATTTTATCGTGGGTGATTTTATCATTGGTGATTTTATCGAAAGTGATTTTATCACGGGTTCTTTTATCGAAGGTGATTTTATTGTGAGTGATTTTATCATTAGTGATTTTAGCTTGGGTGATTTTATCGTTTGAGATTTTATCAAGTGAAATTATATCGTGGGTGATTGTATCGAGGGTGATTTTATTCTCGGTGATTTTATCCAGTGTGATTTTTGTCATGGGTGATTTTATCATGGGTGATTTAATCGAGGGTGATTTTATTAAGAGTGATTTTTTTAACAGTGATTTTATCGTGAGTGATTTTATCATAACTGATTTTAGTGTGGCTGAGTTTATTGTGCGTGATTTTATTGAGGGTGATTTTATCGAGGGTGATTTTATCATGGGTGATTTTATCGTGGGTGATTTTGTCGAGGGTGATTTTATCATTGGTGATTTTATCATTGGTGTCGAGGATGATTTTATCGTGGGTGACTTTATCATGGGTTATTTAATCATCGGTGATTTTATTATGGGTGATTTTATCATGGTTGATTATATCGTTAATGATTTTAGCATGTGTTATTTTATAGTAGGTGATTTTATCGTGGGTAATTTTATCGTGGGTGATTTTGTCATGGGTTATTTAATCATCGGTGATTTTATTATGGGTGATTTTATCATGGTTGATTATATCGTTAATGATTTTAGCATGTGTTATTTTATAGTAGGTGATTTTATCGTGGGTAATTTTATCGTGGGTAATTTTATCGTGGGTGATTCTATTGTTGGTGTTTTTATCGAGTGTGATCTTATCATGGGTGATTTTATCGAGTAACATTTTATCGTGGGTGATTTTATCATGGGTTATTTTATCATGGGTGATTTTATAGAGGGTGATTTTATCGTGGGGATTTTATCGAGAGTGATTTTATCGCGGGTGATTTTATCAAAGGTGATTTTATTGTGAGTGATTTTATAATTGGTGATTTTAGATTAGGTGATTTTATTGTTGATGATTTTATTGAGTGAAATTTTATCGTGGGTTATTTTATCGATGGAAATTTTATCGATGGTGATTTTATCATGGGTGATTTTATCGAATGTGATTTTGTCGTGGGTGATTTTATAATGAGTGATTTTATCAACGGTGATTTTATCAAGAGTCATTTTATGAACGGTGATTTTATCGTGGGTGATTTTATCGACGGTGATTTTAGCATGGCTGATTTTATCGTGGGTGATTTTATCGTGGGTGATTTTGTCGATGGTGATTTTATCATTGGTGATTTTATCGAGGATGATTTTATCGTGGGTGATTTTATCAAGCATGATTTTATCGTGAGCGATTTTCTCGTGGATGATTTTACCGTGGGTGATTCATTCGAGGGTGATTTTATCATTGGTGATTTTATCGAGGGTGATTTTATCGAGCATGATTGTATCGTTGGTGATTTATTTGTGGTTGATTTTATTGTAGGTGATTTTGTCATCGGTGATTCGTGGGTGATTTTATCAAGGGTGATTTTAACATGGGTGATTTTAACATGGGTGATTTTAACGCGGTGATTTTATCCAGGGTGATTTTATCATGGGTCAGTTTATCGAGGGTGATTTTACTGTGGGTGATTTTGTTGGGGGTGATTTTATCATGGATGATTTATCAAGTGTGATTTTATCATAGGTGATTTTATTATGGGTGATTATATCGTAGGTGATTTTAGTGTGACTTATTTTATAGTCGGTGATTTTACCGTGGGTAATTTTATAATTGATGATTTTATCGAGTGTGATTTTATTGTGGGAGATTTTATCATGGGTGATTTTATCTTGGGTAATTTTATCGTGGGTGATTCTATTTAGGGTGATTTTATGGTGGGTGATTTTATCGTAGGTAATTTTATTATTAGTTATTTTATCGAGGGTGATGTTATCGTGGGTAATTTTATAGTGGGTGATTTTATCGTGGGTGATTTTTTCGAGGGTGATTTTACTGTCGGTGATTTTATCGAGGTTTATTTTATCATGGGTGATTTTATTGAGGGTGATTTTATCGTGGGTGATTTTATCAGGGGTGATTTTATCAATGGTCATTTTAGTGTCGGTAACTTTATCGTGGATGACTTTATCGTAGGTGATTTTATCAAGGGTGATTCTATCGAATGTGATTTTATCATGGGTGATTTTATTGAGTGAGATTTTATCGTGGGTGTTTTTATCATGTGATTTTATCATGGGTGATTTTATCGAGGCTGATTTTATCGTGGTTGAATTTATTGAGAGTAATTTTATTGTGAGCGATTTTATCATGGGTGATTTTATCGTGTGTGATTTCAGCGGCGGTGATTTCATCGTGTGTGATTTTATCGTGAGTGATTTTATCATGGTGATTTTATCGAGGATCATATTATCATTACTGATATTCTCTTGGGTGATTATATCGTGGGTGTTTTATCAATGGTGATTTTATCGTGGGTGATTTTATCAATGGTGATTTTAGCATGGAAGATTTTATCGAGGGTGATTTTATCATGGGTGATTTTAGCGGGTGAGATATTATTGTGGGTGATTTTATCGAGGGTGATTTTGTCAAAGGTTGATTTTGTCGAGGGTGATTTTATCGTTGGTGATTTGATCATGCGTGATTTTATCGAAGGTGATTTTAGCGTGTGTTATTTTATCTAGGGTGATTTGGTCATGGATGATCATGGGTGATTTTATTGTGGGTGCTTTTATCGGGGCTCATTTTATTATGGCTGATTTTATCGTGGCTGATTTTATCGTGAGTGATTTTATCAAGTGTGCATTTATCATGGGTGATTTTATCGAGTGTCAATTTATTGTGGGTGATATTATCATGAGTGATTTTAGTGCGGGTGAGTTTATCGTGCATGATTTTATCGACGATGATTTTATCATGGGTGATTTGATCGTAGGTGATTTTAGTGTGGGTTATTTTATAGTGGGTGATTTTATCGTGGCAATTTTATCGAGAGTGATTTTATTAAGGGTGATTTTACCATGGGTGATTTTATCGGGGGTGATTTTATCAACGGTGATTTTAGGGTTGGTAATTTTATCGTGGTTGATTTTATCGTGCACGAATTTATCATGGGTGATTTTACCTGGATTCATCTTTCATTCATACCAATTCATTCCACCAATAATTTCGTAAAAAACATAAACATATTTTTTCTCTGAACGAGAACACTGTTCATCTCGGTCAGAACTAGCAAGCCACTGACCGAGTGTACTGTTCACCTCAATCAGCCCCATTTTTCTTGCATTTTTGTTTGCTGATATCTGCATTTCTCCACTGTTTTCCACCTTTTAAACACTTCTACTCAGCTGAATTTTTGATTTTATCTTTAGTTTTGATCAATGCATGGATAGGATCGAGAAGAAAGCTTGAAACTAGAGTAGGAATTTTGTAATCTTTTGTATTTTCTTTTGTGGGTCTTTATCGGGTCTTGTGAGTTTTATACCTTTTTACTTGAAATTGGAAAATTTTTTAAGGTTTACTAAATGGGCCTAATTAGTAAATAGACCTAGTGGGGGAAATAGTATAAATACCCCACCTTAACCATGTGTACTTAGAATTCATATTTTCACATTAAAGCTTGGCTTTTGGTGAGGTAAAATCTCTCTAGTTTCCGTGATTATGAATTTTTTGTAAGATTTTCATAGTCAGTTTTGGAAAATTTCCGTAATGGTTTCTAAAAATTTTTCGTCTCTTTTCTGGAAAATTGTGGATGTCTTCCGAAACAGCTTGTAATCCTTTTCGATTCTCTTTCTGATTCTCTTTCCATTTTCGATTCGCTTTCCATTTCCAATTCTCTTCTGATCCTTTTCGAGTGAATTTGTGGTTTGAATTTGCGGATTGAAGTTGATTATCTACGTCTCTTCAATTTCTCAATTTGATATCAGTAAAGCAAAATTTCACTCCCTGCATCCTATTCGGTTTCGTGGAACTGTACGATTTTCGTGCAACTTTTTTTTTAAGCAAACTGTGGCTGATTCACTCCCGTGAGTTCTTTGATCCACAATTGAATTCGGTGGTCTAGAGGTTGGAGCAATTATCTACTAGCGGAATTAATTTTTTGAATTGAATCCATTGATTGAATTGATCCTTTGGTGCCTTCAATTGAAGAGGTTCCGCAATCTGCAGAATTTCCGTGGAGATAAGTTTGAAGCAACTGGTGATTATCACTACCTTTAATTAAATCGATTAGCGGAGCTGTAGAATTTTCCGGTGCGATCATTGTATTAATCGGTTTTTGAATTGAATTGGCAAAGCAAGAAATTGAAGTTGATTTGAATCGTTTGGAGGTTTGAATTGTTGAATTGGTGAATTTAATTGAAGCAGCAATTGTACAATTGGGTGGCAGCAACAGTAACAATTGGAATGCAGTCCAGGTGTTTGACAAAATGCTTCAAAGAGGTTTTGATGAGTCATATTTTAAGTCCACATTTATAGTCTTACTGCATTTCTTTATTACATTTTATTTTCTTCTTTCTTTCATTTAGTACATTTTCAATTTTCCATAATAAATAGGCAAAATTACAAAAACATTACATTTTTTGTATTTTTACTGTATTTTTGCTGTATTTTCGTATTACTCTTATACTGACCTTCACTCACTGTTTCTTTTATATCTTTTTTTGTAGAACTCTGATTGAGCTGATTTTTGTTGCGTTGGAAACTAGACATCTTGGGCTTTAATTTGAACACTTGAAGCATTGCATTTGGAGATCGGAGCTATTTTTAATAAATTTTGGAAGTTTGTAATAAAAACATGTGTTTTGCCTTACGGGTTTGCATTTTGTATTTGTTATTGGATGGGCCTAATTCAGCCAAACCGGGGCCCATTCCTTCATTAGATTAAGGACTATTATATAATGATTTTAGTAGTCATTTTTAGAAAGAAGCTTTCCATTTTTTAGAAATTAGATTAGCAATTAGAAAGTAGAAGGTAGAGAAGAGCAACGTTTTCTTTTCTGCTTGAAGCTTCGTCATTGTGGTATTTCAGTTTACGTTTCTGCAGTGCTTTCTTTCTTCTTCCATTTAAGTTCTTGCAATTTACATTTCATCACTTTACAATTCTTGCAATTTAAGAGTTTCTTGTGGTTTCTTTGAATCAAAATTATTGATGAAGAATTTCTTGGCGTTATCTTGAAATTAGAGTGCACTTGGATGTCTTTCAAGGATATATTGTGTTGAGTGATCAACATTGCATCAAGTCTTTTAATATCAATTTAATCCAGCATCTCCACTATAATTTTGTATTCATAGATTCTTACTTTACATTGTACTGTTTTTAATTCAATTTACATCCGCTGTTTTTAATATCCTTACGATTTGTTGTTTTGGGTTTCCAATTTGCGTTTTCTGTTTGGAAATTACATTGACGCCATGTTGTTTTGCATTTAGAATTCACGCTGTTGTTTTTCATTTTACGTTTGCTATTTTACATTTTTTATTTACGTTTTCTAGCTTGCTGTTTTTAGTTTTAATTTCCAATCCCCCCAATCTTGTTTTCTTCAAGAAACAATTAACAATGAATACATAACGTTGTGTGTGTCTACGAATTGATACCTAGGTTGAGCTCTATATTACATTAGGGGGAAATTTAGTATTTGAAAAATCACAAGCGACAGTGGTCTTTATCAAATTTGCGCCGTTGCCGGGGACACATGCCAATGTATTTCTTGTTAATTGATTTTCTTTGAAAAGTTTTGTAAATATGTATATAGTGTTTGCTGTTTTTGATTTTTTTTTGTTACTGGATTTAATTCTTGTATTGCAGAATTGTTGCCTCCTAACCAATCTGTGCAGGGAAATTTGTTACTAATTGATTTTGGACTAGACGAAGAATTAAACGGAATTTTGATGATGTTGAAATCAAGCGCTGGTGCAAATTGATTTTTAACGCTATAATTGAATTGGAGCTGGTTTCGTTGATTTCACGTTGCAGCTGCTTTAGTTTGCTTCAATTAATTGAAGTGGTGCTGTTTTGATGCTTGAATTTTATCCAATTAATTGTTCGGTGCTAAGCTGAATTGGAACGAGAAATTGAATTGGTGCTGATTTAATTGGCACATTGAATATTTTGAAGCGGTGCAATATTGACGTGAAGCTAGTCAATTTGATTTGAAACGGTGCTTCCAAATTTACGTGAAGGCAGCGGTCTTGATTAATTCCAAGGTGGTGAAGCTAGTCAATTCCATTTAATTACAACGGTGAATTTGATTGAGTAGCTTCCAATTTCATTTGATCGAAGCGGTTAAGAGTTTTTAATTACATAGGAGCTTAATTGAATTTGATTGGAGTGGTACTAATTTCATTGATTTGGAGTGGTGGTAATTCTTTAATTTTGATGATGCAGATGCTTCTAATTTCTTTTAAACTGGTCAATTGAGTTTGGATGATTAGGTGCTTATTTGATTGAATTAATTCCAAGCGGTGTAATTCAATTTAATTGGAGTGGTTCTTCAAATTGGCGTGGTGCTTTTGATTTGAAACCGTGAAGCTGTTGTCAAAATTAATTCCAAATTGTTTGCAATTGAATTAAGTTGCTGCTATTTGGAAATTAATTTTGTACATTGCAGCAATGAATTACTTGGACCACAATTATTTCTCTCCTTTTGATCCAGCTGCTGCAGCTGCTTATAGTCACAATTATACAGAATTTGCTACAGAAAATTATACAAAATATGCTCCTACTGCTCAATATTGTTATAATCAAAATGATGCTGCTGATGGATACTTTAATCACGATTATACAGAATTTGTTGCTAGAAATAATACAGAATTTTTTGCTAGAAATTATACAGAATATGCTCCTACTGCTCAATATTGTTATAATCAAAATGATGATGCTGATGGATACTTTAATCAAGGATTTAATCATGCTGCTGTTGCTGAAAATTTTAACCAGTTTGCTAGTCCAGATTACATGAATCAAAGTGTTGTTCCTGCTTTTGGAAACCTGCTGTTGGATATTATGATCAAAATTCTGCTACTGAAAATTATACAGGATTTAATCATGCTGTTTCTGCTGCTAAAAATTATACAGGATATAATCATGATGTTACAGCTGGATGTTACAACAATGAGCCAATTTATGCAAATAATTATGCTGAATTTGTAGATCCGATGCAACAGCAAAATTATCACATAGTTGAAACTTTATTGGTGGACATGATGACCCACTTACAACAAGAAATTTTTGAAACCACCAACGAAATGAGAGCTTTGGTAGAACAAGTAGTTGATAAAAATAGCAGCGAAGCCATGAATTTCTTCCTTCCCAAACAACTGAAGATACAATTGAAGATGAAGATGTAGATGAAGATGAAAATGAGGTACAGCAAAATGAAAATTTTTCCCAAATAAATGAATTTGCAAATGAAGATGAAGATGAGAGCCTCATTACTTTGAGTGAAGGAGAATTAGAACAGAAAACAGTAGAAGATGATGTTTCAATTCCTCCACCAGCACCAACCATGGAGCAACAAGACAATTCTGTTTTTGATGATAATCCAGTTTCCATTTCTTGTATAGATTTAGATTTAGGAAAGGACTTTGATATGGACATTTCACAGTTTGCAAACAATGATTTTATGTGTGATAAGATTAATCCTGCTATATATCCAGATTCTATATCATTTGCAGGTACAAATTTTACTCCACAAAAGGTGATTGTAGTAGTAGATGATGAAGTTGTAATTGTTGATAAAGCTGCCACAGTTGTGGTTGACATATTTGATGATGAGCCTACACTTACACTGTCATCCATACATCTTGCACCCTCATTAGAGATAAAGCCTTTGATTGAAATTGCATCACAAAAGCAGAATAAGAACATTCTTACTTCTCTTTTTACTTTACAAGGCTATGTGCTGAATATGTTTCTTAAACTGATTGATAAATGCATGAAGGTGGTGTTTGTAAATGATGTTACACTTTTCCGTTTACTTGTTTACTCTTAATCAATTTCTTTTGTTTTCTTTTCTTTTCTTTTCTTTTACTTTCTTTGTTTTTCTTTTGTGAATATCCATTCTTCTATTTTGTTTTTCTTTTAAGTTTCCTTTTCACATGTTTTCTTTTCATTTTTTGCATTATCCGCATAGTATTTTGTTCTCCATTCTATTCCACATTGAGGACAATGTGTCTTTCAAGTGTGGGGTGGAGTGTGCATTCTCATTTTGCATTGTGTAGTTTACTTTTACTATTTCCTATTTTCTAGAGTATATTTTTCATTGGTTTCCTTTGTTTTTAATGTTTGTGAGTAACTTTTTAATTCACCATTCTTTGTAGGAATTTTCAAACTTGATAGATGTGTTTCTTACATTTGAGTTTAGTGAATTTTTCATGAAAAGTTAGTTTTGGATCATTTTTTTGGTAGAATATACCTTAGTGAGATTTGAGCTTATTTTCTTCTTGTGTGATTCACTCATGATTGTAGGTATTCTAGAACTTGACTTAACTCTTTTTGATATTATTTGTTCACATGCACTATTGAGATGATTTAGGCCTTCTTTGAGTTTTAGCTACTTGACCATATTGACCTACCTTGCATTATTTCCCTTTGTTTACCCCCTATGAGCCTTATTAGCCTTTTTCTTGATGATTTTTAGCTCATTACAAGTCTTGAAAACCGGAAAAACCATGATATACCTAACCTTTGAGATTGGATAAGCTTTGGAATTGTTTTGGGAATTGGTTTGAAAATAAGTGTGGGGTTGTCACCTTTTGTTACCCTATGGTACCATGTGCTTAATTGCGAATATGATGAAGGTTTAAAAAGAGATTTGATGCATTGTAAGTTGATTTGGAAGAGAGCTTGAATTGAAAAAGAAGCTTGAAATTGAGAAAAAGGAAAGTTGAAAAAGAAATGAAAAGTTGAGAAAAAGAAAAAAAGGAAAGAAAAAAAGAAAAATCAAAAGAAAAAGAAGCATATGTTTGTAAATATTTGATTTTAGGTACACTCCATTCTTATTTCATTCATTCCCCATTGCTCACCTTTTCTCTTTGATTTTTAGCTTTGTTTCCCCTTCTTTTACCACACCTTCACCTTGGCCTCATTACAAGCTTAATAAAAGTCCTTTTGATCTTTGGTTGCATGTGTTTCAAGTGATGGAAATTAGAGGTTTGTCAAGCCTAAGGTAATATCTATTTTCATGATGTGCTTTGAGTGTAAATAATTAGCCTAAACACTTGAGAGAATAAGTGGTACACTTCCTTGTGAGAAATTTTACTAAACTTTGATCCATTAATTAAATTGATTGAAATTCTTCTTTACTCTTGTGTTGGAGCATATTCTTGATTGTTTTGATTCTTCCATACTTAGATTGTTGAGTTCATTTTCCTCTTTGCTCATAACATTATCTAGTTTAGGAACCATTGAAAAATTACACTTTACTTTCTTTTCTTTCTTTTGCCCAGGAGTGCAAATAGCTTAAGTGTGGGGTATTTTGATGAGTCATATTTTAAGTCCACATTTATAGTCTTACTGCATTTCTTTATTACATTTTGTTTTCTTCTTTCTTTCATTTATAGTCTTTACTGCATTTAAATCACAAATGATCTAGGATGAATCAAATGATATATGAATTCAATGGTATGAATGATGGTGCAAGAATTATGGACAGAAACCAAAATGGCCGAAAATCACTCAAAAATGGCTAGTTTAGACACTCACCAAGGTGAAATTTTCAAACTTCCCAGAATCATGAAATAACTGCACAAACTGTTATTAAACACAATTTTAAACACTTTTTGTGAAGGGCTGACCGAGCAAAAATGAGTAAAAAGTGACCTTGACCGAGTCCCAATGAAACCGGTCAAGTTTGGTGTACCAAAAATGGTGCTTCTCGGTCAACTACTTCAATTTTCCAATTTTTTTGAACCCTGGCCGAGCACAAATGACCTAAATGATGAAAGAAACAAGTGGTAAAAATTTGGTTCGGGCAAAGTTGAAGATGGCTAAGTCAAAATTCAAAATCAAGTTCTGACCGAGCCAAAAACTAGCCAAAAATGAAGCCTTCTCGGTCATGACCTAGTTCCCAACAATTTTGCTGCACCAAGAATGAAATGGGAGGTTCCCTATATATGGTTGGCCGAGGGAAATTGAGTTATTTTTGAGTTTTGAGGTTTTCTAAGTGGAGATGGCTAAATGGAGGTGTTTTGGTGTGGTGTGGTGGCTAGTTTTTGGTCCAAAAATGAAACTGTCCCAAAAATGGTGGAAACTGGCTGCGAATGATATGGGGGACCTAAAATGAATATTTATGATTTTTCTAGATTTTTCCAGGGGGTTTTGGGGTGCAAAGAAATTAAAATGGAATTTCAAGGCAAAGTAAGCTAACCTACACTACCTAAGGTCTAAAACTATGTCTAAACTAATGCCTAAATTGGACTAACTCTAAAATAATGTCCTAAATCCTATAAGAACAGATCCAAACAGCAAGGAAAAGCAATAAAGTTTCTACACTACAAGGCATGAATTTTAAAGAAAGCATGAACCAAAATCAAGGCATAATGATGTTGGTGCCCAAGCCTATCCTAAGGTTTGTAATTCTTGACATTGTGAGAATTTATCAACCTCTAAACCCTCACCATAGATGCGCACAAGGTGCTGTCCAGATCAAACCACCAACTGGTTGGTCTTTACTAGATAAACCAAGTCAAGAACACAAAGCAAGGCATAGTGTAGCATGCATCATCATTTTCCCCAATTTCAATTCGTAAATCAAGAACTTAAATCATATAAAACCCTAACTATGGAAGATAACCAAGGCAAAGATCATACAAATCAGATCAAAAGCATAGGAAAACAACAAGGGAAGGGGCGGAACACATACACATGGAAGAAACAAGAAGAACACATGAGGCGCTTGGTGAAGAAGATGAAAACTCCATGGAAAGTTGAGAGAAAATGTGAGAGCTCGAAAACTTCAGATCTGATTGCATTACTCCAACTCAATTAACTTATGTTTTACAATGTGTTTTTACAATATATACCTAGGCACAACTTAATTACAATAGAAACGAAGCACACAATCAAAGTTACATAGAATTTAAAACGTTTTGGCGCGCAAGCACACGTGGGATGCATTTCAGCTGACTTGAAACGCGCCCAGATTCTTCGTTTTGGCTCCAAATTAGATGATTCAAAAGCCACTACAAAGCTCTATGAGTTAAGTTTAAAACGCCACCGTTCCCACCTCATTTGGCTTTGTGGCGCGCTCTCCATAAATAAAACACTGAGGGGTGTTCATTGGGCCAGTCAGGCCTGGTGAACCTCACTTAATAAAATTATAGAAATTTCAATTCAAGTCCAAATTACATGAAATTAGCGCCCAATTAAAGCCCATTAAGTTAGGAAATCAGCCTGACAAGTTTCACTTAATTTGGAGGTCAAATGAATCCGGGAGCCCAATTTTAGCACAAGGAACTCATGTGGAACACGCCAGCCGCGTGAGCTTGCACAAGCGCCAACTTTAAATGCATGTAGAATCTTCAAATCTTATCCAATTTACACGCTTCAAATTTTGGTTTTCAGCTTAACATGTCTATTTTAATATGCAACCAGAACCATTGAATTTGGACCTCTGTAGAAAATATGATAAATAAAACAGTGGACTATGTCAGTCTCAAGTTAAGGCAAAATAATGCATAATTTACTGTTTTTACATATAATTTAGAGTTAAGGCTTTAAATGGCTCTCTAAGTCAAATAACACTTAATTTATCTTTGTTAACAACTTATAAACATTAACATAACCTTATTATATAATTAAAATGTGATAAATATTTGTCTCATCAAGGAACCATTGAAAAATTACACTTTACTTTCTTTTCTTTCTTTTGCCCAAGAGTGCAAATAGCTTAAGTGTGGGGTATTTTGATGAGTCATATTTTAAGTCCACATTTATAGTCTTACTGCATTTCTTTATTACATTTTGTTTTCTTCTTTCTTTCATTTAGTACATTTTCAATTTTCCATGATAAATAGGCAAAATTACAAAAACATTACATTTTCTGTATTTTTACTGTATTTTCGTATTGCTCTTATACTGACCTTCACTCACTGTTTCTTTTATATCTTTTTCTGTAGAACTCTGATTGAGCTGATTTTTGTTGCGTTGGAAACTAGACATCTTGGGCTTCAATTTGGACACTTGAACCATCGCATTTGGAGATCGGAGCTATTTTTAATAAATTTTGGAAGTTTGTAATAAAAACATGTGTTTTGCCTTACGGGTTTGCATTTTGTATGTTATTGGATGGGCCTAATTCAGCCAAACCGGGGCCCATTCCTTCATTATAATAAGGACTATTACATAATGATTCCAGTAGTCATTTTTAGAAAGAAGCTTTTCATTTTTTAGAAATTAGATTAGCAATTAGAAAGTAGAAGGTAGAGAAGAGCAACGTTTTCTTTTCCGCTTGAAGCTTCGTCATTGTGGTATTTCAATTTACGTTTCTGCAGTGCTTTCTTTCTTCTTCCATTTAAGTTCTTGCAATTTACATTTCATCACTTTACAATTCTTGCAATTTAAGAGTTTCTTGTGGTTTCTTTGAATCAAAATTATTGATGAAGAATTTCTTGGTGTTCTTCAAGGAACAATTAACAATGAATACATAACGTTGTGTGTGTCTACGGATTGATACCTAGGTTGACCTCTATATTACATTAGGGGGAAATTTAGTATTTGAAAAATCACAAGCGACAGTGGTTTTATCAATGAGTTTATTGTGCGTGATTTTATCCTGGGTGATTTTGTTGAAGGGGATTTTTGTTGAGGGTGATTTATCATGGGTGATTTTATCATGGGTGATTTTATCAATGGTGATTTTATCGAGGGTGATTTTATCGTGGGTGATTTTATCGAGGTTGATTTTATCGTGGGTGATTTTATCGACGGTTGTTATATCCCAGATGATTTTATCGTGGGTGATTTTATTGGGGGAGATTTTATCAAGGATGATTTTATCGTTGGTGATTTTATCATGGGTGATTTTAGTGTCGGTGATTTTATTGTTGGTTATTTTATCGTCCGTAATTTTATCGATTGTGATATTATCATGGGTGATTTTCTCGTGGGTGATTTTATCGACGATTGTTATATCCCAGATGATTTTATCGTGGGTGATTTTATTGGGGGAGATTTTATCACGGATGATTTTATCGTTGGTGATTTTATCATGGGTGATTTTATGCAAGGTGAATTTATCTTGGGTGATTTGATCATAGGTGATTTTATTGAGGGTGATTTTATAGTAGGTGATTTAATAGTAGGTGATTTTATCAATGGTGATTTTATCAATGGTGATTTTATCGTGGGTGATTTTATCGTGGGTGATTTTATCATGGATGATTTTAACCGAGATAATTTTATGGGGGTAATTTTATCATGAGTGATTTTAACGGGGGTAATTTTATCGAGGGTGCTTTATCGTGGATGATTTTATCAAGGGTGATTTTATCATGGATGATTTTATCGTGGATGATTGTAGTGGGAGTGATTTTATCGTGGGTGACTTTATCGTAGTTGATTTTATCGTGGTTAAATTTATCGAGGGTGATTTTATTATGGGTGATTTTATCATGTGTGATTTTATCGTGGGTAATTTTAGTAGCGGTGATTTCATCGTGTGTGATTTTATCGTGAATGATTTTATCATGGTTGATTTCATCGAGGGTGATTTTATCGTGTGTTATTTTATCTAGGGTGATTTGATCATGGATGATCATGGGTGATTTTATCGGGGGTCATTTTATCGTGGCTAATTTTATCGTGACTGATTTTATCGTGAGTGATTTTATCGAGTGCGAATTTATCGTGGGTGATATTATCATGAGTGATTTTATTGCAGGTGATTTTATCGTGTGTGATTTTATCGGCGGTGATTTTATCATGGGTGATTTGATCGTAGGTGATTTTAGTGTGGGTTATTTTATAGTGGGTGATTTTATTGGGGGATTTTATCAACGGAGATTTTAGTGTCGGTAATTTTATCGTGGGTGATTTTATCGTGCATGATTTTATCATGGGTGATTTTATCCTGGGTGATTTTATCTCTACTGATTTTAGTGTTATTTTATACTGGGTGATTTTATCGATTATCGTGGGTAATTTTATCATGGGTGATTCTATTATGGGTGATTTTATCGAGGGTGATTTTATCATAGGTGATTTTATCGAGTGTGATTTGGTCGTGGGTGATTTTATCATTAGTGATTTTACCTTGGGTGATTTTATCGTTGGTGACTTTATCGTGGGTGATTTTATCCTGGGTGATTCTGTCGAGGGTGATTTTATCGTGGGTGATTTTATCGTGGGTAATTTTAACATTGGTAATTTTATCATCGGTGATTTTATCGTGGGTAATTTTATCGTCGGTGATTCTATCATCGGTAATTTTATCGTCTGTAATTTTATCGTCGGTGATTTTATCGTCGGTAATTTTATCACGGGTGATTTTCTCAAAGGTGATTCTATCATTGGTTATTTTAGCTTGGGTGATTTTATCGTTGGTAATTTTTCGAGGGTGATTTTATCAAGAGTGATATTATCCACAGTGATTTTATCGTGTGTGATTTTATCGTGGGTGATTCTATCGAGGGTGATTTTATCATGGGTAATTTTATAGTGGGTGATTTTATCGTGGGTAATTTTATAGTGGGTGATTTTATTGTGGATAATTTTATTGTGGGTAATTTTATCAAGGGTGATTTTATCGTAGGTAATTTTATCAAGGGTGATTTTATCATAGGTGATTTTATCATGGGTGATTATATCGTAGGTGATTTTATCATGAGTGATTTTATCGAGGGCGATTTTATTGTAGGTGATTTTATCGTGGACAATTTTATCATGTGTGCATTTATCGTAGGTGATTTTATCAAGGGTGATTTTATCATGGGTGATTTTAGAGTATGTGATTTTAGAGTATGTGATTTTAGAGTCGGTGATTTTAAATTTGTTGATTTTATTGTGGATGAGTTTATCATTGGTAATTTTATCAAGTGTAATTTTATCGTGGGTGATTTTAGTGTGGGTGAGTTTATCGTGGGTGATTTTATCGAGAGTGATATTATCATGGGTGATTTTATCATGGGTGATTTTATCTTGGGTGATTTTAGGAGGGCTGATTTTATCGTGGGTTATTTTTTCAACAACGATTTTATCGAGGGTTATTTTATCATGGGTGATTCTATCAAGGGTGATTTTGTCATGGATGACTTTATCGAAGCTGATATTATCTTGAGTGATTTTTTCGTGGGTGATTTTATCATGGGTGATTCTATCGAAGGTAATTTTATCATGGATGATTTTAGTGTGGGTGATATTATCGTGGGTGATTTTTGTCGAACGTGATTTTGTCGAGGGTGATTTTATCATCAATGATTTCATCGAGGGTTATTTTGTCGTGAGTAATTTTATCAAGGGTAATTTTGTAGTGGGTGATTTTATCGTAGGTGATTTTCGTGTCGGTTATTTTATCATTGCTTATTTTATTTTGGGCCACTTTATCGAGGGTGACTTTATCATAGGTGATTCTATCGTGGGTGATTTTATCGACGGTGGTTTTATCTATGTGATTTTTATGTGGGTGAATTTATTGGGGGATATTTTATCATGGGTTATTTCATCATAGGTGATTTTAGTGGGTGCAATTTTATCATGGGTGATTTTATCAGGGGTGATTTTATCAAGGGTGATTCTATCGTGGGTGATTTGATCATGTGTGATTTTATCGAGGGTGATTTTATAGGAGATGATTTTATCAAGAGTGATTTTATCGAAGGTGATTTTATCGTTGGTGATTTTATCAAGGGTGATTTTATTAGGGTTGATTATGTCATGAGTTATTTTATCGAGGGTAATTCTATCGAGGGTGATTTTATCTGTGGATAATTTTATCATGGGTGATTTTATCGTGGGTAATTTTATCGAGGGTGATTTTATCGTGCGTGATTTTAGCGACACCCACGATAAAATCACCTAAACTAAAATCATCCACACTAAAATCACTCACGATAAAATCATCGACGAAAAAATTACCCTCAATAAAGTTACCCAAGCTAAAATCCTCCACTAGAAAATCCCCATGATAAAATCACCCTCGATAGAATCACCCAAAATAAAATCACCCACGATAAAATCATGCACGATAAAATCACCCCCGCTAAAATCATCCACGATAAAATCACCCACGATAAAATCACCCTTGAGAAAATAACCCTCGGAAAAATCACTCATCATAAAATGACCCTTGATATAATCACCCATGATAAAATCACCCATGATAAAGTCATCCAAACTAAAAGCAGCCACGATAAAATCACCGTCGATAAAATTGTACTCGATAAAATCACCGACGAAACAATCACCTACGATAAAATCACCCAAGATAATATCACCCACGAGAAAATCACCCACCATAAAATCACCCACCATAAAATCACCCACGATAAAATCATCCAAACTAAAATCAACCACACTAAAATCAACTAAGATAAAATCACCGACGAAAAAATTACCCTTAATAAAATCACCCAAGATAAAATCACCGACGATAAAATCACCGCTTATAAAATCACCCTTTATAAAATCACGCACAATAAAATCACCCACCATAAAATCACCCCCGCTAAAATCACCCACCATAAAATCACCCACGATAAAATCACCAACGATAAAATTACCCATGATAAAATCACGCTAGAGAAAATCACCCTCAAAAAAATCACTCATGATAAAATGACCCTTGATATAATCACCCACGATAAAATCATGCAAACTAAAATCACTTAACATAAAATCAGCCACCATAAAATCACCGTCGCTAAAATCACACTCGATAAAATCACCGACGAAAACATCACCCACGATAAAATCACCCATTATAAAATCACGCACGATAAAATCACCCAAGATAAAATCACTCATGATAAAATCACCCTTAATAAAATCACCCACGAGAAAATCAACAAGGATTATATCACCAACGATAAAATCATCCCCTATAAAATCATGCACGATAAAATCACCCTTGATAGAATAACCCATGATAAAATCACCCTCGCTAAAATCACCCAAGATTAAATCACCCACGATAAAATCACCCTTGATAAAATCACCCTCGAAAAAATCACTCATTATAAAATAACTCTTGACATAATCACCCACGATAAAATCACCCTTGATATAATCACGCACGATGAAATCACCCTTGAATAATCACCCACGATAAAATCATCCACAGTAAAATGCTCCACACTAAAATTACCCACGATAAAATCACCTTCGATAAAATCACCTTCGATAAAATCACCTTCGATAAAATCACACTCGATTAAATCACTGACGAAAAAATCACCCTCGATAAAATCAGCCAAGATAAACTCACCCACTATAAAATCACCCTCGATAAATCACCCTTGATAAAATCACCCTCCATAAAATCACCCATGATAAAATCATCCATCATAAAATCACCCACGATAAAATCACCCACGATAAAATCACCCATGATAAAATCACTCACACTAAAATCACCCATAGTAAAATCACCGACAATAAAATCACCCACGATAAAATCACCCATGATAAAATTATCCACGATAAAACCATCCACGATAAAATCACCGATGATAAAATCAACCTTCATAGAATCACCCACGATAAAATCAACCAAGATAATATCACCCACGATAAAATCAACCAAGATAATATTACCCACGATAAAATCACCCACTATAAAATCACGCACGATAAAATCACCCTCGACAGAATCACCCATGATAAAATCACCCACGATAGAATAACCCATGATAAAATCACCCTTGATAAAATCACGCACGATAAAATCACCCACAATAAAATCACACTTGATAAAATCACCCATGATAAAATCACCCTCAATATACCTACGATAAAATCACCCACGATAAAATCATCCAAACTAAAATCACCCACACTAAAATCACCAACTATAAAATCCCCATAATAAAATCACCCTTCATAGAATCAACCAAGATAAAATCGTGCACGATAAATTCACCGTTTATAAAATAATCCTTGATAAAATCACGCACGATAAAATCATGCACGAAAAAATTACCCATGATAAAATCACCCTAGAGAAAATCACCCTCGAAAAAATCACTCTTGATAAAATCACCCTTGATATAATCACCCACGATAAAATCACCCACGATAAAATCATAAAAACTAAAATCACCCACGATAAAATCACCGTCGATAAAATCATACTTGATAAAATCACCGACGAAACAATCATTGACGATAAAATCACCCATTACAAAATCCCCCACGATAAAATCACCCAAGATAAAATCACTCATGATAAAATCACCCTTCACAAAATCACCCACGAGAAAATGAACCAAGATAATATCACCAACGATAAAATCACCCACCATAAAATCACCTACGATAAAATCATCCAAACTAAAATCACCCACACAAAAATTAACCACGATAAAATCACCAACGAAAAACTTACCATCAATAAAATCCCCCACTACAAAATCCCCATGATAAAACACCCTCGATAGAATCAACCAATGATAAAATCACCCACGATAAAATCACCGTTTATAAAATCACCCTTGATAAAATCACCCCCGCTAAAATCAATCATGATAAAATCACAATTAATAAAATCACCCACGAGAAAATCAACCAAGATAATATCACCAACGATAAAATCACCCACCAGATATAATCACCCACGATAAAATCATCCATAATAAAATGCCCCACACTAAAATCACCCACAGTAAAATCATGCATGATAAAATCACCCAAGATAAAATCACCCTCAATAAAATCAGCCAAGATAAAATAACCCTCTATAAAATCTCCCTCGATAAAATCACCCACGATAAAATCACACACGATAAAATCATTCATCATAAAATCATCCATCATAAAATCACCCATGATAAAATCATCCTCGACAAAATCACCCATGATAAAATGACCGACGATAAAATCACCCTTCATAAAATTACCAACGATAAAATCACCCAAGATAATATCACCAACGATAAAATCACCCACAATAAAATTACCCATGATAAAATCACCCACGATAAAATTACCCATGATAAAACCACCCATGATAAAATCAACCTTCATAGAATCACCCACAATAAAATCAACCAAGATAATATCACCCACGATAAAATCACCCATTTAAAATCACGCACGATAAAATCACCCTCGATAGAATCACCCACCATAAAATCACCCACGATAGAATCACCCATGATAAAATCACCCTTGAAAAATCACGCACGATAAAATAACCCACGAGAAAATCACACACGATGAAATCACCCATGATAAAATCACCCTCAATATAATCACTCACGATAAAATCACCCACGACAAAATCATCCAAACTAAAATCACCCACACTAAAATCACCCACTATAAAATCCCCATGATAAAATCACCCTTGATAGAATCAACCAAGATAAAATCGCCCACGATAAAATCAGCGTTTATAAAATAACCCTTGATAAAATCACCCATGATAACATCACCCTAGAGAAAGTCACCCTCGAAAAAATCACACTTGATATATTAACCCACGATAAAATCGCCCATGATAAAATCATCCAAACTAAAATCACCGACACTAAAATCACCAACTATAAAATCCCCATAGTAAAATCACCCTTGATAGAATCAACCAAGATAAAATTGTGCACGATAAAATCACTGTTTATAAAATAACCCTTGATAAAATCACGCACGAAAAAATTACCCATGATAAAATCACCCTAGAGAAAATCACCCTCGAAAAAATCACTCTTGATAAAATCACCCTGGATATAATCACCCACGATAAAATCATCCACGATAAAATCATAAAAACTAAAATCACCCATGATAAAATCACCATCGATAAAATCATACTCGATAAAATCACCGACGAAACAATCACCGAAGATAAAATCACCCACGATAAAAACACTCATGATAAAATCACCCTTCATAAAATCACCCACGATAAAATCACCCACGATAAAATCATACTCGATAAAATCACCGACGAAACAATCACCCACGATCAAATCACCCATTATAAAATAACCCACGATAAAATCACGCAAGATAAAATCCCCCATGATAACATCACCCTATTGAAAATCACCCTCGAAAAAATCTCTATTGATATAATCACCCACGATCAAATCCTCCAAACTAAAATCAGCCACGATAAAATCATACTCGATAAAATCACCGACGAAAAAATCACCCACGATCAAATCACCCAAGATAAAATCACTCATGATAAAATCACCTTTCATAAAATCACCCACGAGAAAATGAACCAAGATAATATCAGCCACCATAAAATCACCCACCATAAAATCACCCATGATAAAATCATCCAAACTAAAATCACCCACACTAAAATCAACCACAATAAAATCAATGACGAAAAAATTACCCTCAATAAAATCACCCAAGATAAAATCCCCCACTACAAAATCCCCATGATAAAACACCCTCGATAGAATCAACCATGATAAAATCATCAACGATAAAATCACCGTTTATAAAATCACTCTTGATAAAATCACGCACGATAAAATCACCCCCGCTAAAATCACCCACAATAAAATCACCCACGATAAAATCACCAACGATAAAATCACCCATGATAAAATCACCCTAGAGAAAATCACCCTCGATAAAATCACTCTTGATAAAATCACCCTTAATATATTCACCCACGATAAAATCATACTTCATAAAATCACCGACGAAACAATCACCCACTATAAAATCATCCATTATAAAATCACCCACGATAAAGTCACCCAAGATAAAATCACTCAAGATAATATCACCCTTCATAAAATCACCCACGAGAAAATGAACCAAGATAATATCACCCACGATAAAATCACCCACCATAAAATCACCCACGATAAAATCACCCACCATAAAATCATCCACGATAAAATCATCCAAACTAAAATCACCCACACTAAAATCAACCACGATAAAATCACCGACGAAAAAATTACCTTTAATAAAATCACCCAAGATAAAGACCCCACTACAAAATCCCCATGATAAAACACCCTCGATAGAATCAACCATGATAAAATCACCGACGATAAAATCACCGTACATAAAATCACCCTTGGTAAAATCACGCACGATAAAATCACCCATTATAAAATCACCCACGCTAAAATCACCCACGATAAAATCACCAACGATAAAATCACCCATGATAAAATTACCCTATAGTAAATCACCCTTGAAAGAATCACTCATGATAAAATGACCCTTGATATAATCACCCACGATAAAATCATATAAACTAAAATCACCTAACATAAAATCAGCAACGATAAAATGAGTGTCGATAAAATCACACTCGATAAAATCACTGACGAAAAAATCACCCATAATAAAATCACCCAAGATAAAATCGCTCATGATAAAATCACCCTTAATAAAATCACCC
>BDMB01000100.1:25170-38078 GCA_016859785.1 Macrotyloma uniflorum
ATTATAAAATCACCCGCTCTAAAATCACCCATGATAAAATCACCAACGATAAAATCACTCATGATAAAATCACCCTATAGTAAATCACCCTCGAAAGAATCACTCATGATAAAATGACCCTTGATATAATCACCCACGATAAAATCATATAAACCAAAATCACCTAACATAAAATCAGCAACGATAAAATGAGCGTTGATAAAATCACACTCGATAAAATCACTGACGAAAAAATCACCCATAATAAAATCACCCAAGATAAAATCGCTCATGATAAAATCACCCTTAATAAAATCACCCACGAGAAAATCAACCAAGATAATATCACCAACGATAAAATCACCCACGATAAAATCACCCTCGATAGAATCACCCATCATAAAACCACCCATGCTATAATCACCTTGCTAAAATCACCCAAGATAAATTCACCAACGATAAAATCACCCTTTATAAAATCACCCTCAAAAAAATCACTAATTATAAATCACCCTTGATATAATATCCCACGATAAAATCATCCAAACTAAAATGCCCCACACTAAAATCGCCCACGATAAAATCACGCACGATAAAATCACTTTCTATAAAATCACACTCGATTAAATCACCGACGAAAAAATCACCTTCGATAAAATAAGCCAATATAAAATCACCCACTATAAAATCACCCTCAATAAAATCACCCAAGATAAAGACCCCACTACAAAATCCCCATGATAAAACACCCTCGATAGAATCAACCATGATAAAATCACCGACGATAAAATCACCATTTATAAAATCACCGTTGGTAAAATCACGCACGATAAAATCACCCATTATAAAATCACCCGCTCTAAAATCACCCATGATAAAATCACCAACGATAAAATCACTCATGATAAAATCACCCTATAGTAAATCACCCTCGAAAGAATCACTCATGATAAAATGACCCTTGATATAATCACCCACGATAAAATCATATAAACCAAAATCACCTAACATAAAATCAGCAACGATAAAATGAGCGTTGATAAAATCACACTCGATAAAATCACTGACGAAAAAATCACCCATAATAAAATCACCCAAGATAAAATCGCTCATGATAAAATCACCCTTAATAAAATCACCCACGAGAAAATCAACCAAGATAATATCACCAACGATAAAATCACCCTTTATAAAATCACCCTCGAAAAAATCACTAATTATAAATCACCCTTGATATAATATCCCACGATAAAATCATCCAAACTAAAATGCCCCACACTAAAATCGCCCACGATAAAATCACGCACGATAAAATCACTTTCTATAAAATCACACTCGATTAAATCACCGACGAAAAAATCACCTTCGATAAAATAAGCCAATATAAAATCACCCACTATAAAATCACCCTCAATAAAATCACCCTTGATAAAATCACCCTCGATAAAATCACCCATGATAAAATCATCCATCATAAAATCACTCACACTAAAATTTGCAATGATAAAATCATCCTCGACAAAATCACCCATGATAAAATGACCGACGATAAAATCACCCACACTAAAATCACCCATAGTAAAATCACTGATGATAAAATCACCCACGATAAAATCACCCAAGATAATATCACCAACGATAAAATCACCCATGATGAAATCACCCACGATAAAATCACCCATGATAAAATACTCCATGATAAAATCACCCATGATAAAATCAACCTTCATACAATCACCCACGATAAAATCAACCAAGATAATATCACCCACGATAAAATCACCGACTACAAAAATGTGCACGATAAAATCACCCTCAATAGAATCACCCACGATAAAATCACCCACGATAGAATCACCCATGATAAAATCACCCTTGAAAAATCACGCACGAGAAAATCACCCACGATAAAATCACTCATGATAAAATCAACCTCAATATAGTCACCCACGATAAAATCACCAACGATAAAATCATCCAAACTAAAATCACCAGCACTAAAATCCCCATGATAAAATCGCTCTTGATAGAATCAACCAAGATAAAGTCACCCATGATAAAATCACCGTTTATAAAATAACCCTCGATAAAATCAAGCACGATTAAGTCACCAACGATAAAGTCACCCACGATAAAATCACCCATGATAAAATCACCCTAAGAAAATAACCCTCGAAAATATCACTCTTGATAAAATCACTCTTAAACAAATCACCTACGATAAAATCATCCAAATTAAAATCACTGACGATAAAATCAGCCATGATAAAATCACCGTCGATAAAATCACACTCAATAAAATCACGGACAAAAAAATCACCCACGTTAAACTCACCCATTATAAAATCATCCACGATATAATCACGTAAGATAAAATAACTCATGATAAAATCACCTAAGATAAAATCACTCATGATAAAATCACCCTCCATAGAAGGCACCCATTATAAAATCACCCACGCTAAAATCACCCTCGCTAAAATCTCCCACGATAAAATCAACCACGATAAAATGACCCATGATAAAATCATGCTAAGAAAATCACCCTCGGAAAAATCACTCATGATAAAATAACCCTAGATATAAGCACCCACGATAAAATCATCCAAACTAAAATCCCCCACACTAAAAACACCCACGATAAAATCACGCACGATAAAATCATCTTCGGTAAAATCACCATCGATAAAATCATGTTGGATTAAATCACCAACGAAAAAATCACCCTCGATAAAAGCAGCCAAGATAAAATCAACCACTATAAAATCACCCTCGATAAAATCACCCTTGATAAAATCACCCACGATAAAATTACCCACTCTAAAATTTACCATGATAAAATTACCCATAATAAAATCACCCACGATAAAATCACCCATGATAAAATCACCCATGATAAAATCACCATCGATAAAATCACCCATGATAAAATCAACCTCCATAAAATCACCCACGATAAATACACCCACACTAAAATCACCCATAGTAAAATCATCGATGATAAAATCACCCTTCATAAAATCACCCACAATAAAATCACCCAAGATAATATCACCAACGATAAAATCACCCACGATAAATCACCAATGATAAAATCACCCACGATAAAATCACTCATGATAAAATCACCCATGATAAAATCACCCTTCATAGAATCGCCCACGATAAAATCAACCAAGATAATATCACCCACGATAAAATCATCCACTATAAATCACCCACGATAAAATCACCCACGATAAAATCACACATGATAAAATCACCCATGATAAAATCACCCTCAATATAATCATCGACGATAAAATCATCCAAACTAAAATCGCCCAAACTAAAATCATCGAACTAATAATTAACCTCAATAAAATCACCCAAGATAAAATCACCCACTATAAAATCACCATGATAAAATCACCCTCAATAGAATCACCCATGATAAAATCACCCACGATAAAATCACTTATGAAATCACCTTTGATAAAATCACGCGCAGTAAAATCACCCACGATAAAATCACCCATGCTAAAATCATCCAAGAGAAAATCACCCTCGAAAAAATCACTGAGAATAAAATAATGCTTGATATAATCACCCACGATAAAATCATCCAATTTAAAATCTCCGACACTAAAAACACCCAAGATAAAATCACCTTCGATAAAACCACACTCGATTATATCACTTACGAAATAATCACCCTCGATAAAATCACCCACGATAAAATCACCCATAATAAAAACAGTCTCGATAAAATCACCCTTGATAAAATCACCCTCGATAAAATCACCCATGATAAAATTATCCATCCTAAAATCACCCACGAAAAAATTACCCGCGATAAAACCACCCATGATATAATAAGCCATGATAAAATCACCATCGATAAAATCACCCAAGATAATATAACCATCGATAAAATCACCCATGATAAAATCACCCTCGATAAAATGACCCACGATAAAATCACCCAACATACTATCACCCACGATAAAATGACCCTTGATAAAATGACCCTTGACAAAATCACCCCCAATAAAATCACCCACGATAAAATCACTTACGATAAGATAACCTCGATAAAATCACAAACGATAAAATCACCCATGATAAAATCACCCATGATACAATCACCCATGATAAAATCCCCCATGATAAAATCACCCACACTAAAATCACCCACGATAAAATCACCCAAGATAATGTCACCAACGATAAAATCACCCACGATAAACTCACCCATGATAAAATCACCCACGATAAAATCGCCCATAATAAAATCACCCATGATTAAATCACCCTTCACAGAATCACCCATAATAACATCAACCAAGATAATATCATCCATGAGAAAATCACCCACTACAAAATCAACCACAATAAAATCACCCTCGATAGAATCACCCATGATAAAATCACCCACGACAAAATCACCAATAATAAAATCACCCATGATAAAATCCCGCACGATAAAATCACTCACGATAAAATCACTCACGATAAAATCGCCCACGATAAAATCACACGATAAAATCCCCAATGATATAATCACCCTCAATATAACCAGCCACGATAAAATCATCCAAACTAAAATCACCCACACTAAAATCACCAACGATAAAATCACCGACGAAAAAATTACCCTCAATAAAATCACCCACTATAAAATCCCCATGATAAAGTCACCCTCGATAGAATCACCCATGATAAAATCACCCACGATAAAATCACCATTTATAAAATCACCCTTGATAAAATCTCGCATGATAAAATCACCCACAATAAAATCACACCAGCTAAAATCACCCACGATAAAATCACCCATGATAAAGTAATCCTAAAGAAAATCACCCTCGAAAAAATCACTGATAATAAAATCACCCTTGATATAATCACCCACGATAAAATCATCCAAACTAAAATACCTCACACTAAAAACACTCACGATAAAATCACACTCGATTAAATCACTGACGAAAAAATCACCCTCGATAAAGTCAGCAAAGATAAAAATACCCACTATAAAATCACCCTCGATAAAATCACCCTTGATAAAATCACCCTCGATAAAATCACCCATGATATAATCACCCACTACAAAATCACCAACACTAAAATTTCCTATGATAAAATCATCCATGATAAAATCACCCACGATAAAATCACCACGATAAAATCAACCTCGATAAAATCACCCACGATAAAATAACCCACACTAAAATCACCCACACTAAAATCACCCATGATAAAATCACCCTTGATAAAATCACCCACGATAAAATCACTCAAGATAATATCACCATCGATAAAATAACTCATGATAAAATAACCCTCGATAAAATTAGACACGACAAAATCACCCACGATAAAATGACCCAAGATACTATCACCCACGATAAAATGACACAATAAAATCACCCTTGATAAAATTACCCACGATAAAATCACTCACAATAAGGTCACCCTCGATAAAATCACCCATGATAAAATCATCCCTGCTAAAATCACGCACGAAAAAATTACCCACGATTAAATCACCCAAGATAATATCACCCTACAAAAAATTACCCTCGAAAAAATCACTCATGATAAAATAACACTTGAGGTAATCACCCGCGATAAAATCATCCAAAATAAAATCCTTCACATTAAAATCACCCATGATAAAATCACCCATGATAAAATCAGACTTCGAAAAAATCACACTTGATAAAATCAATCAAGATAATATCACGCATGATAAAATCACCCTCGATAAAATCACCCTTCATAAAATCACCCATGATAAAATCATCCTCAATAAAACCTTCCAAACTAAAATCCCCCACACTAAAATCACGCACGATAAAATCACGCACGATAAAATCACATTCGATAAAATCACTGTCGGTAAAATCACACACAATTAAATCAACGACGTAAAAATCACCCTCGATAAAATCACCCACTATAAAATCACCCTCGATAAAATCACCCTTGATAAAATCACCGTCGATAAAATCACAAATGATAAAATCACCCACACTAAAATTTACCATGATAAAATCACCCACGATAAAATAACCCATGTTAAAATCACCTATGATAAAATCAACCTAGATAAAATCAACCATGATAAGATCATCTTCGATAAAATCACCCACAATAAAATCACCCATGATAAAATCACCCATGATAAAATCACCCACGATAAAATCACCCAAGATAATAACACGATCAATAAAATCACTCATGATGAAATCACCCTCGATAAAGTTACACACGATAAAATCACCCTAGATACTATCACCCACGATATAATGACCACCGATCACATCACCCATGAAAAAACAACCCCCAATAAAATCATCCACAATAAAATCACTCAAGATAAGATCACCCTCGATAAAATCACTCATGATAAAATCACCCATGATAAAATCACCCTCGATAAAATCACCCTCGATAAAATCACCCTTAGGTAGGCCCTTACACTTGGATGAGATTGTGTTAAATATCTTATCTATTTTATAAATTCATATTTGTTCTTTTATATCACTAGCTTACCCTACTTTGCTGTGTTGAGTATGTTAACTAATATGATCGTGTATTTTGCACGGGAGCAAATGTTAGGTCTGAAGATGGTTCATCAATTCGACGATAGTAGATGTAGAACGGTTGTATCTGGAGTTAAAAATATTAAAAAATAAATTGTCATTTATATCTTAGGATCTTATTTGGTTTCCCTAAACAATGTAGGAAAATTAGTCCCTTTTAAATCTTGAAATAACATCGAATGTATTAGTATAAACTAGTATTTTGGGTATGTTACATTAAAATTTTAATTTTAATTTTTTAATTATTATATTTATTTAATAATTTAAAATTATTTTCTTTATTAGTTTCGTCTTATTTTTTGTCTAGTTATTTAATTTTCTTTTATTCAATTAATTAAATATATTAATTAAGTAAAATAAATAATTAAATTATTTTATTTATTTTAAAAATAAAATATTACGTTTATGATTAAAATATATTTAATTTAAGATTTTATAAGATTTTCAAAGTATTATTAATTATATGTTTTTTTGAAATTTTATTATTTAAGTAGGTTTATACTTTGTTTTCCCTTCTTCTTCATTTCTTTGTCCTTATTTCGTTTTGTTTATTTTGTCTCCATCTTTTCTTCTTCTTCCTCTTTTTCTTCTCGTGGAGGGTTTCCTCTATGACAAGAAACGACCACCTACATAAAAATATTAATAATTATGAAAAAAATGTGACATTAAAATAATACTAATAATTAATATTAATTATTGAAATAATAATTAATTTATCATGATATATTTATGATATTAAAATAATAATATTATTTTCATAAATTATTAATATTGATAATAGATTTATTTATATATTTATGAAATTAAAATATTTATTTTTTTTGTAAACATTAAAAATTCTATAAACTAAGAATTAAAAAAAATAATTCTTATTTATTTATATTAGATTGAACTTCTAAACATTAAATTTAATTTATTATTAATATTAAGATTTTAATTTTAATTTTTTAATTATTATATTTATTTAATAATTTAACATTATTTTATTTACCAGTTTCGTCTTATTTTTTGTCTAGTTATTTAATTTTCTTTTATTCAATTAATTAAGTAAAATAAATAATTAAATTATTTTATTTATTTTAAAAATAAAATATTACGTTTATGATTAAAATATAATTAATTTAAGATTTTATAAGATTTTTAAAGTATTATTAATTATATGTTTTTCTAAAATTTTATTATTTAAGTAGATTTATACTCCATTTTTTCTTCACCTTCTTCTTCTTCATTTCTTTTCCTCTATTTCCATTTGTTTCTTTTGTATTCGTCTTTTCTTCTTCTTCCTCTTTTTCTTCTCGTGGAGGGTTTCCTCTACGACAAGAAATGACCACTTGCATAAAAATATTAATAATTATGAAAAAAATTTGACATTAAAATAATAATATAATTATTATTAATTATTGAAATAATAATTAATTTATTATGATATTTTTATGATATTAAATTAATAATATTATTTTCGTAATTTACTAATATTAACAATAGATTTATTTTTATATTTATGAAATTAAAATATTTATTTTTTTGTAAACATTAAAAATTCTATAAACTAAGAATTAAAAAAAATAATTATTATTTATTTATATTAGATTGTACTTCTAAACATTAAATTTAATTTATTATTAATATTAAAATTTTATTTTTATTTTTTTAATTATTATATTTATTTAAAAATTTAATATTATTTTATTTACCTATTTCGTCTTATTTTTTATCTAATTATTTAATTTTCTTTTATTCAATTAATTAAGTAAAATAAATAATTAAATTATTTTATTTATTTTAAAAATAAAATATTACATTTACGATTAAAATATATTTAATTTAAGATTTTATAAGATTTTCAAAATATTATTAATTATATGTTTTTCTAAAATTTATTATTTAAGTAGGTTTATACTCCGTTTTTTCTTCTTGTTCATTTCTTTGTCCTTATTTTTTTTTGTTTCTTTTGTCTCTGTCTTTTCTTCTTCTTCCTCTTTTTTTCTTGTGGAGGGTTTCCTCTATGATAAGAAACGTGTTATCACTCTTTGAAGATTGGACAACACTATACAAGTAATTCAAGTATTTTAATAATGATCAAGTAATTCAAGAACCAGGACATCAAGAAAACTCAAGTTGGAAGCAAGCTCAAAGACATAGAAGACTTAAGTTTATAGTTGGGAGTGAATGATATCAAAAGGGAATCACCACTCAGCTCAGAGTGTTTTCTCAAGAAAACTATTTTCGAAAAACTAAAATACTCACTGTAATAATAGATTATATGTAGAACATAATCGATTATGTTTCTGGAAATTTTTTAAGAATAATTCTGCCACTGTAATAATCAGTTAAGTAATCCATATGCATTTTGAAAAATGAAAAGCTCTTTGGAATAATAGATTAATATCGATTATGCATTTTGAAAAATGAAAAGCTCTCTGGAATAATCGATTAAGTAATCGATTATTTATTTCGAAATTGAAAGTATTTCTCTCTGGAATAATCGATTATGTCCATAACGTAATCAATTATGTCCGAAGATTTTTGAAGAATAAACGTTGCGAAAAATTTTCCGAAAATAAAGGAGTATCTTTGAATGGAATTTTCTGAACGTTGGAGTCTCTGAACAGAGTAAAAATTTGATTTCGAATTAAAATAAAATAAAAAGTATTTTATTTGGGAATATTTTGATTATTTAATAAGGATATCAGGGTTTTTCAAGATACCTCACTCATACATTCTTTTACACATTTTTCTCTGAAAAGCTTTACACTTTTTCTCTGAGTATCTTGAGCCACGGAATTTCATGTTTTGAAAGTGGGAGTATTTTTCTGTGCATTCATCTTTCTGTGAAAAATCTTGAGGAGACTCTGAGCAGAGCAGGTGCTACAGTTTGAAAGCTTCACTCCAGGGGATATCTATTTTGATTATAATCATCCTCTAAGGCTGTTCAAAGGAGGTGTTTTTGTCTTCCTTTTGTGATTCAAGGAAAGTATTTCATTCCTTGTGGGACTCAAGGAAGGGTTGGAAATCTCTTGTGGGTTTCAAGAGATTGAAAGGTTTAATCTTTAATTTCTGTATTTTTGCATGTTTCACTTGTGATTAGTGTTTGTAAAAATTCTGATAAATTAAAGATATAAGAGTGTGTGATCATCTCAGGTTGAGGTGATTGGAAACTAGATGTAGGATTAAGGATTTAACCCAAACCAGTATAAATTCATGTGTTCTTTGTTAGCACTATTTGAAGATTGGACAACTCTATTCAAGTATTCAAGTATTTTAATAATGATCAAGAAAATCAAGAATCAGGACATCAAAGATAACTCAAGAAGACTAAAGGAAGCTCAAAGATTTACAAGAAAATTCAAGTTGGAAGCAAGCTCAAAGACGCAGAACACTTAGTTTATAGTTGGGAGTGAATGTTATCAAAAGGTAATCATCACTCAGCTCAGAGTATTTTCTCTAGAAAACTGTTTTTGGAAAAACTATAAAACTTATTGTAATAATCGATTATATGAAGTGTTACCAAGTAGTATCAAGAGGGGGGGTGAATTGATACAATAAAAATTAAACCTTAAGCATTTATTTGATTCAAATTTTAGCCCTCTTGAATTTATCAGTCTTAGCAGATATTTAAGATAGCGCAACGGAAAAATAAAGAGATAAGGGAAAGAGAGAAATAACACCAGAGATTTATACTGGTTCGGGTTAAACCTTAACCCTACGTCCAGTTCCCAATCACCTCAACCTGAGATGATCACCCACTCTCACTATCTTTAATTTATCACAATTTTACAACCACTAATCACAAGTGAAACATGCAAAATAGAAAATTAAAGATAATCCTCACAATCTCTTGAAACCCACAAGAGATTACCACACCTTCCTTGAGTCACACAAGGAATGAACACACCTTCCTTGAATCACATAAGGAATACCAACACCTCCTCTGAACAGCCTCAGAGGATGAGTACAAACAAGGAAAATATCACCTGGAGTGGAGATCTCAAACTGTAACACCTGCTCTGCTCAGAGTTTTCTCAAGATAAAAGATTAAAGCACAAAAATGTATTCTCTTTTTCAAATCAGAATTCAGTGGCTCAAGATGCTCAGAGAAAATGTGTAAAGCTTTTCAGAAAGTATATTGCTTAGAATGTTTCAGTCAGGTGTGTTTTGAAAAACCCTGATATGCTTTCTTAAATAGACCAATATTCCAAATAGAATAAAATCTTTATTTATAATATCAAATCATATGATTTACTTTTTCAGAGCCTCACAACGTTCACAAAATAAAAAACCAGATTTTCTTTTAATTGTTGGAGGATTTTTCGCAACGTTAATTTTTCTAAATTCTCTGAGCATAATCGATTATGTTATAGACATAATCGATTATTACCGCAAGCAATGCTTTTATAAAAAGTCACATAATCGATTATCTAATCGATTATTGCCGCATCTCATTTAATTCCAGAAATCCATAATCGATTATATAATCGATTATTCCAGTGCCTCATTTATTTTCAAATTCCATAATCGATTATATAATCGATTATTCCAGTGCCTCATTTAATTTCAATTTCCATAATCAATTATATAATCGATTATTCCAGTGTCTCATTTATAGTCTTTCCAAAAATGGTTTTCTTGAGAGAATACTCTGATCTGAGTGATGATTACCTTTGATTTCATTCACTCACAGCTTATCAACTAAGTCTTCAATGTCTTTGAGCTTGCATCCATCTTGAGTTTTCTTGATTTCCTGATTCATAGGTTTCTTGATCATTATTAAAATACTTGAATCCTTATGTAGTGTTGTCCAATCTTCAAAGAGTGGTAACATGAAGAACATAATCGATTATGTTTTCTGGAAAATTTTTAAGAATAATTTTGCCGCTGGAATAATCGATTATGTAATCGATTATGATATTTGAAAATAAATGGAATGCGGCAATAATCGATTAGATAATCGATTATGTGAATTTTATAAATGTATTGCTTGCGGCAATAATCGATTATGTCCATAACATAATCGATTATGCTTGGAGATTTTTGAAAAATAAACGTTGCGAAAAATCCTCCAACAATTAAAAGAAAATCTGATTTTGATTTTGTGAACGTTGTGAGGCTCTGAAAAAGTAAAACATATGATTTCAAATTAAAATAAAGATTTTATTTTATTTGGGAATATTTGTCCTCCAACAATTAAAGGAATCTTTGATTCTATTTTCTGAACGGCTCTGAACAGAGTAAAAGATTTGATTTCGAATTAAAATAAAGATTTCATTTCATTTGGGAATATATGTCTATTTAAGAAGTATATCAGGGCTTTTCAGAAATACACCTGACTGAAACATTCTAAGCAATATTCTTTTCTAAAAAGCTTTACATTTTGATCTGAGTTTCTTGAGCCATGAAATTTCATGTTTTGAAAAGAGAAAATATTTCTTTGTGCTTTAATATTTTATCTTGAGGAAACTCTGAGCAGAGCAGGTGCTACAGTTTGAGATCTTCACTCCAGGTGATATTGTTTTTGTTCATCCTCTGAGGCTGTTCAGAGGAGGTGTTTTATCTTTCCTTGTGTGATTCAAGGAAAGTGTTTCATTCCTTGTGTGACTCAAGGAATGGTTGGTTATCTCTTGTGGGTTTCAAGAGATTGTGAGGTTTATCTTTAATTTTCTATTTTGCATGTTTCACTTGTGATTAGTGGTTGTAAAATTGTGATAAATTAAAGATAGTGAGAGTGGGTGATCATCTCAGGTTGAGGTGATTGGGAACTGGACGTAGGGTTAAGGTTTAACCCAAACCAGTATAAATCTCTGGTGTTATCTTTCTCTTTCCCTTATCTTTTAACTTTTCCGTTGCGCTTTATAAATTATCTACGTGACTAAATATATCAAGAGGGTTAAAATTTGAATTACATAAACGCTAAAGTTTTAATTTTTATTACATCAATTCACCCCCTCTTGATGCTAATTGGTAACATTCTTCTTTCTTTCCCTTATCTTTTAAATTTTCCGTTGCATTTTATCAAATATCTGCTAGACTAATTAATTCAAGAGGCTTAAAATTTGAATTAAATAAGAGTTAAAGTTTTATTTTTATTGCATCAATTCACCCCCTCTTGATGCCACTTGACAACAAAACGACCACCTACATAAAAATATTAATAATTATGAAAAAAATGTGACATTAAAATAATAATAATAATAATAATAATAATAATTAATTATTGAAATAATAATTAATTTATTATGGTATATTTATGAAATTAAAATAATAATATTATTTTCTTAAATTACTAATAGTGACAATAGATTTATTTTTATATTTATCAAATTAAAATAATAATTTTTCTAT
>BDMB01000100.1:43847-169735 GCA_016859785.1 Macrotyloma uniflorum
TTATTATAAATTGTTCTTTTTATAAATTATTATAAGTTGTTGTGTTTATAAATTATTATAAGTTGTTGTTTTTATTACAAGTGATTGTCTTTGTGTATATATAAACAAGGTATATAGGCTGGAAACCAGTTGTTAACATCCCTTCGTTTGAAGGTCTAAGATGAATTCTGGTATAACAATGCCACGTACCACTTTTCTTACTCATAGTTTTCTTCTTTTACAACAACATTTAAATATAACTGGAGATACTGGTTGAAATGTGATAAAAAGTTATAATTAAACTATTTAGTTATGTGATGTGTGATTTGGTGATGTATTGTGATTGTAATTGGATTGTGAAATGTGATATTGTGAAAATTTTCGTAGAGTATTGAGAGACTCATGAGTTATTGCGTTGTTTGCGAGTTTGTGGTGTGTTTTGAGAAGTCTAAGCGATGGCTTCGCAGTGTGAAAATCCAAGTTATTCTTGGTCATTTGTGAAGTCTAAGCAGAGACTTAGCAGCGTTAAAATCCAAGTTATGCTTGGTCATTCGAGATGTGTTATGCATTTGTGTGTTGCGTTTGTGTGATCATATTTCATTCATTCATTCATACTTTTTGTTATCACAGAAGGAGATTATTGTCATTCTGCTCAAGGATTTTCATAATGATCAAGACTATACTGTACAAAAGTGTTCAACATATCAAGACCAGAAGCAAGCAAAGAATCAAAGAAGACTACTAGATTAGATTTAGTAGTGAGAATCAAAAAGGAACACAACTCTGCTCAGAAAATTCTTAAAAGTAAATTTAATTATTATTAAAATCTTTTTCAATACACAATAATCGATTATGTTTATTGGCTAATCGATTATGGACAGATTTTTTGAAAAGCAAATTTTTTTTATATATATGGCAATAATCGATTATGCTTTGAGAAAATGGAAAAGCATGTGATTCGGCAATAATCGATTAGGTAATCGATTATACCTTTGAAAATAGAAAATGTGCCATTCGGCAATAATCGATTACATAATCGATTATGAGCTTTTTCAGAAATTGGTACATTCGGCAATAATCGATTACATAATCGATTATGAGCTTTTTCAGAAATTGGTACATGCGGTGATAATCGATTACATAATCGATTATGAGCAATTTGGAAAATATGACATGCGGTGATAATCGATTATATAATCGATTATTTGTGTTTTTGAAAAGCTTATCAACGCGGTGATAATCGATTATGTATTTAATATAATCGATTATGTTCGTGAATTTTCGAAAATTATGAACGTTGCACAGAATCCTCTGAAAATCTTGAAAAATCTTTTCTATAATATTCTGAACGTTGGAGATGATTCTGTGTATCAAATTTCGAATTAAGAATATTTTTATATTTTCTTATTTAAAGCTTTTGAATGACATCAGAGAGTAAATCGATCTTTTATTCATATTTTTTTCTTCTCTCTGAGTCACAAGAATTATTTTTGAAAAGAAGAATATTGCTTTCAGAAAAAAGTGATCTTTACAGCTTTTGAGAAATCCTGAGCAGAGCAGTGCCACAACTTTGATATCCTCACATACAAGTGATATTTATCTTTTGTTTTCTGACTTTTCTCTGAGGCTGTTCAAAGGAGACAAGTTTTCTTCCTTGTGTGATTCAAGGAAGGTTTTCACTTCCTTGTGGGACTCAAGAAAGTGTGGGTATTCTCTTGTGGATTCAAGAGATTGTGAGTATTTTAATTTTCTCTTTTTACATGTTTCATTGGTAATTGGTGGTTGTAATTTGTGAAGAATTAAAATATAAAGAGTGGGAAATCATCTCTGGTTTGAGGTGATTTGGGAACTGGAGTAGGGTTAAGGTATAACCCGAACCAGTATAAATTCTGGGTGTCTCTTCTTTCCCTTATCTCATTTAATTTTCCGTTGCGTATTTAATTATCTGCTAAGACAATTAATAATCAAGAGGATTAATTTTTGGTGAAAATAAATTAAAAGGTTTTATTTTTAACATCAATTCACCCCCCCTCTTGATGCCACTTGACAACACTTTTGTTGGGGGTAGATGCGATCCATGAAGGAGGGTCTTTATGGTCTTCTACCTTGACCTTGGAGATTTTAGAGCAAGGAACCCCTCATTTGAGAGTTGAAATGAGGGGCCACCACGGCCAGTTATACTATCCCGACTGGCTCTTGTTAGACTTGTTCTGGTGAGAGTGGATTGATAGGGTCCTTAGATCCAGTCCATGTCCTCCTAGACTACTCATTTGTGTTTGCGTTGCGATGGTACCACATGCATTTAGAGATAAGAGCATAAGAGCATAAGAGCATTAATGCATTTGAGTATGTGATTGAGTATGTATTGGTGTGTGTGATGCGTGTGCGTGTGCTGTGTATGTTTAGTTCTCCCTATTTTCTTATAAGTATTCATAACATATGTGAGATATATTCCTCACTCTTCTATTTGTGTGGTTGGTGTTTTGTTTAGGTTAAATGTTCTTATAGGTGAACATGTCGGTGATAAGGACAAAGAAGAGTTGAATGAGAAAGCTAGGTCTCCTAAGCCTTGATTTCGTAAGTGCTCTGAAGTTGGGGAATAGGAAGATTATTTATTTTAAAGAAGTATATTTAAAGTTTATTATGTTTTGTTAATAAGAACTTATAAAGGCTATGTCAACGCCTAGTAATATTTTATTTTCTATATCTTGAAAGAGTTATTATTGTAACTGGATATACAGTGGTGGTGTGAAAGTGTATGTCTAGAAAAGTTCTGGCTAGGAAAGATTTGGTATTTAAGAGTGTCCGTTAGTGACCCACCTCTCTTTCCTAGGAACTCACTGGGTGTACCGATTCACGGTCTACCGTCGTTGTTCTGGTAGGCAATATGACTCAGAGTAAGAGTTTTATTTCGAAATTGTATTTCCTTGTTTTCATAATTCTTCTTTATAAAATGAATATATTTGAATTCTTTTACTTTTATCCTTTTTCAATTTATATTTATTAATTGAAAACGTTTTGGGGTAGAAGGGTGTTACACTTATTTATTAATTTAACATTATTATCGTTACTAGTTTCGTCTTGTTTTTTGTCTAGCTATTTATTTTTCTTTTCTTCAATTAATTAGATATTTTAATTAAGTCAAATAACTAATTAAATTATTTTATTTATTTTAAAAATAAAATATTACGTTTATTATTAAAATATATTTAATTTAAAATTTTATAAGTTTTTCAAAGTATTATTAATTATATTTTTTTCTGAAAATTTATTATTTAAATAGGTTTATACTCCGTTTTTTTCTTCTTCTTCTTCATTTCTTTCCCTTTATTTCTTTTTATTTATTTTGTCTCTGTCTTTTCTTCTTAGTCCTCTTCTTCTTCCTCTTTTCCTTCTCGTGAAGGGTTGCCTCTATGGCAAGAAACTACCACCTGCATAAAAATATTAATAATTATGAAAAAATGAGACATTAAAATATTAAGTATTATTATTAATTATTAAAATAATAATTAATTTATTATGGTATAGTTATTATATTAAAATAATAATATTATTTTCATAAATTATTACTAGTGACAATAAATTTATTTTTATATTTATGATATTAAAATAATTATTTTTTTATAAGCATTAAAAATTATAAAAATTAGGAATAAAAAAAAAAGATAATTCTTCTTTATTTATATTAGATTGAGTTTCTACACATTAAATTTAATTTATTATTAATATTAAAATTTTAATTTTATTTTTTTAATTATTATATTTATTTAATAATTTAAAATTATTTTCTCTACTAGTTTCGTCTTATTTTTTGTCTAATTATTTAATTTTTTTATTCAATTAATTAAATATTTTAATTAAGGAAAATACATAATTAAATTATTTTATTTATTTTAAAAATAAAATATTACGTTTATGATTAAAATATATTTAATTTAAGATTTTATAAGATTTTCAAAGTATTATTAATTATATATTTTTCTAAAATTTTATTATTTAAGTAGATTTGTACTCTGTTTTTTGTTCTTCTTCATTTCTTTATCCTTATTTCTTTTTGTTTCTTTTGTCTCCGTCTTTTCTTCTTCTTCCTCTTTTTCTTCTCGTGGAGGGTTTCCTCTATGATAAGAAACGACCACCTGCATAAAAATATTAATAATTATGAAAAAAATGTGACATTAAAATAATAATAATAATAATAATAATTATTAATTATTGAAATAATAATTAATTTATTATGATATATTTATGAAATTAAAATAATAATATTACTTTCTTAAATTACTAATAGTGACAATAGATTTATTTTTATATTTATCAAATTAAAATAATTATTTTTCTATAAACATTAAAAATTATATAAACCAAGAATTATAAAAAATAATTCTTATATATTTATATTAGATTGAGCCTCTAAACATTAAATTTAATTTATTATTAAGATTAAAATTTTAATTTTTTAAATAATATATTTATTTAATAATTTAACATTATTTTCGTTACTAGTTTCGTCTTATTTTTTGTTTAGTTATTTAATTTTCTTTTATTCAATTAATTAGATATTTTAATTAAGTAAAATAAATAATTAAATTATTTTATTTATTTTAAAAATAAAATATTATGTTTATTATTAAAATATATTTAATTTAAAATTTTATAAGTTTTTTAAAGTATTATTAATTATATTTTTTTCTGAAAATTTATTATTTAAATAGGTTTATATTCTGTTTTTTTTTTCTTCTTCTTCTTCATTTCTTTCCCTTTATTTCTTTTTATTTATTTTGTCTCTGTCTTTTCTTCTTAGTCCTCTTCTTCTTTCTCTTTTCCTTCTGGTGGAGGGTTACTTCTATGACAAGAAACTACCACCTGCATAAAAATATTAATAATTATGAAAAATGGGACATTAAAATATTAATTATTATTATTAATTATTGAAATAATAATTAATTTATTATGGCATAGATATGATATTAAAATAAAAATATTATTTTTGTAAATTATTACTAGTAACAATAAATTTATTTTTATATTTATGAAATTTAAATAATTATTTTTTTATAAGCATTAAAAATTATATAAAATAGGAATTAAAAAAAATTCTTATTTATTTATATTAGATTGAGCTTCTAAACATTAAATTTAATTTATTATTGATATTAAGATTTTAATTTTAATTTTTTAATTATTATATTTATTTAATAATTTAACATTATTTTATTTACCATTTTCGTCTTATTTTTTGTGTAGTTATTTAATTTTCTTTTATTGAATAAATTAAGTAAAATAAATAATTAAATTATATTATTTATTTTAAAAATAATATATTACGTTTATGATTACAATATATTTAATTTATGATTTTATAAGATTTTCAAAATATTATTAATTATATGTTTTTCTAAAATTTTATTATTTAAGTAGATTTATACTCCATTTTTTTTTCACCTTCTTCTTCTTCATTTCTTTTCCTTTATTTCCTTTTGTTTATTTTGTATCCGTCTTTTCTTCTTCTTACTCTTTTTCTTCTCGTGGAGGGTTTCCTCTACAATAAGAAACGACCACTTGCATAAAAATATTAATAATTATGAAAAAAATTTGACATTAAAATAATAATATAATTATTATTAATTATTGAAATAATAATTAATTTATTATGATATATTTATGATATTAAATTAAAAATATTATTTCCGTACCTTATTAATAATGACAATAGATTTATTTTTATATTTATGAAATTAAAATATTTATTTTTTTGTAAACATTGAAAATTCTATAAACTAAGAATTAAAAATAATAATTCTTATTTATTTATATTAGATTGTGCTGCTTAACATTAAATTTAATTTATTATTAATATTAAAATTTTAATTTTATATTTTTAATTATTATATTTATTTAATAATTTAATATTATTTTATTTACCTGTTTCTTCTTATTTTTTGTCTAGTTATTTAATTTTCTTTTATTCAATTAATTAAGTAAAATAAATAATTAAATTATTTTATTTATTTTAAAAATAAAATATTACATTTATGATTAAAATATATTTAATTTAAGATTTTATAAGATTTTCAAAGTATTATTATCTATGTTTTTCTGAAATTTATTATTTAAGTAGGTTTATACTCCATTTTTTCTTCTTCTTCTTCTTCATTTCTTTGCCCTTATTTCCTTTTGTTTCTTTTGTCTCCGTGTTTTCTTCTTCTTCCTCTTTTTCTTCTCGTGGAGGGTTTTCTCTACGATAAGAAACGACCACCTGCACAAAAATATTAATAATTATGAAAAAAATGTGACATTAAAATAATAATAATAATTATTATTATTAATTATTGAAATAATAATTAATTTATTATGGTATATTTATGATATTAGAATAATATTATTATTTTCTTAAATTACTAATAGTGACAATAGATTTATTTTTATATTTATGAAATTAAAATAATTATTTTTCTGTAAACATTAAAAATTCTATAAACTAAGAATTAAAAAAATTATTCTTATTTATTTATATTAGATTGAGCTTCTAAACATTAAATTTAATTTATTATTACTATTAAAATTTTAATTTTTTAAATATTAATTTATTTAATGATTTAACATTATTTTCGTTACTAGTTTCGTCTTATTTATTTCTAGTTATTTATTTTTCTTTTATTCCATTAATTAAATATTTTAATTAAGTAAAATAAATAATTAAATTATTTTATTTATTTTATCATGGATGAATTTTATTGGAATGATTTTTTAGGGGTTTAATTTTACTGGGTTAAGTTTTATCGTGGGTGATTTTGTTGAGGGTGAATTTTATCGTGGGTGAACTTCATCTAGGGTGAATTTTATCGGATTTGAATTTTAACGGGGTGAACATTATGGTATGTGAATTTTATCAGAGTGATTTTATCGTGGGTGAATTTTATCGGGAGTGAATTTTATCGTCAGTGAATTTTATCAAGAGTTATTTTATCGTGGGTGAACTTTATCGGGTTTAATTTTATCGTTGGTGAATTTTATTGAGGGTGAATTTTATTATGGGTGAATTTTATCGTTGGTGATTTTATTGTTCGTGGATTTTATCGGGGGTAATTTTATCGTGTGTGAATTTTATCGCAGATGAATTTTATTGTGGTGAATTTTATCGAGGGTGAATTTTATCGATTTTGAATTTTACCAAGGGTGAATTTTATCGTGGGTGAATATTATCGGGGTGAATTTTATCAGGGGTAAATTTTATTGGAGGTGAATTTTATCGGGCTAAATATCATCAGCGGTGATTTAATCGTGTGTGAATTAAATCAGGTTCAATTTTATTGTGGGTGATTTTATAATTGGTGACTTTTTCGTGTGAGTTTTATGCGGGTGAATTTTATTATCGATGAATTTTATTGGTTGGTATTTTATCGTAGGTGATTTTTTTCGTGTTTAAGTTTTATTGGGGTGAATTTTATCGGGGGTAAATTTTATCATGGGTGAAAATTATTTGGTTGAATTTTATCGAGGGTGAATTTTATAGTGGGTTAATTTTATCGAATGTGATTTTCTCGAGGTGAATTTTATGGTGGGTGAATTTCATCGTAGGTGAATTTTACAGTGGGTTAATTTTATCGAATGTGATTTTCTCAAGGTGAATTTTACTGTGGGTGAATTTCATCGTAGTTGAATTTTATCGGTGTGAAATTTTTCAAGGGTGAATTTTATGAGGTGTTATTTTATCGGGGGTGAATTTATCTGAGTGAATTTTTTATGGGTGAATTTTATTGGGGGTGATTTTATTGGAGGTTAATTTTATTGGTGGTGATTTAATCGGGTTGAATTTTATTGTGGGTGATTTTATTATGGAAGAATTTTATCGTAGATGAATTTCATTGTGGGTGTATTTTATCCTTTATGAATTTTATCGGGGTGAATATTATCAGGGTTGATTTTATCGTGGGTGAATTTTATTGGGTGTGATTTTATCGTCGGTGAATTTTATCGTGGGTGATTTTATCGGGTTGATTTTTATCGTGTGTTAATTTTATCATTGGTGAATATTATCAAGGGTGAATTTATAGTGGGTGAATTTTATCAGGAGCTGCTTTTATTGAGGTTGAATTTTATTGTGGGTGAATTTTACGGGGGTTGATTTTATCGTCGGTGAATTTTCGTTGGTGATTGTATCGTGGATTATATTTATCGGGGGTGAATTTTATTGGGGTAAATTTTATCGTGGGTGAATTTTATAGTGGATGAATTTTATCGTGCGTGATTTTATTGTGCGTGATTTTATCGTGAGTGAATTTTTTTGGCGGTGAATTTTACTAGGGTGAATTTTATTGGGGGTGAATTTTATCGTGGGTGAATTTTATAGTGGGTTAATTTTATCAAAGGTGAATTTTATCGTGAGTGAGTTTTTCGGGGGTGGAATTTATCATTGGTGAATTTTATCTAGAGTAAATTTTATCGTGGGTGAATTTTATCAATGATGAATTTTATCGGGGTGAATATTATCATGGGTCTATTTTATCGATGGTGGATTTTATCAAGGCTGAATTTTATCGATGGTGGATTTTATCGTGCGTGAATTTTATCGTCGCTAATTTTTATTAAAGGTGATTTTTATCGGGAGTGAATTTTATCTAGGGTGGATTTTATGGTTGGAGAATTTTATCAAGGTGAATTTTATCGATGGTGAATTTTATTGAGGTGAATTTTGTCGTTAGTGCATTTTATCGTGGGTGAATTTTATCGGGGTGAATTTTATAACGGGTGAATTTTATCGTGTATTAACTTTATCAGTTTGAATTTTATTGGTGGTCAATTTTATCGTGCATGAACTTTATTGTGGCTGTTTTTTATCGGCGATGAATTTTAACAGTTTTTGAATTTTATCGGGGTGTTCTTATGTCGGTGAATTTTATCAGGGTAAACTTTATCAAGGTTAATTTTATCGAGGTGAATTTTATCATGGGTTAATTTTATCTAGTAAATTTTATTGTGGGTGAATCTTATCGTGGCTGAATTTTATCGTGGAAAAATTTTATTAGGGGTGAATTTTATTGAGGGTGAATTTTATCAGGGGTGAATTTTATCGAGGGTGGATTTTATCAGTGGTGTTTGTATCGTGGGTGAATTTTTTCGTGTGCGATGTATCGTGCGTGAATTTTATCGTAGTTGAATGTTATCGGGTTGAATTTTTTCATGGGTGAATTTTATTAGGGTGAATTTTATCGTGATGAATTTTATCAAGGTGAATTTTATTGAAGGTGAATTTTACTAGGGTGAATTTTTATTGGGGTGAATTTTATTAGGGTAAATTTTATTGAGGGTGAATTTTATCGTGGCTGAATTTTATCATTGATGAATTTTATCAGGGTGATTATATCGGGTGGTGATTTTATCCTGGGTGAATTTCATCAAAGGTGAATTTTATCGTAGATGAATTTTATCGTGGATGAATTTTATCGAGAGTGAATTTTATCATGGGTGATTTTATCGTGGGTGAATTTTATCGTAGGTGAATTTTATCTGAGATGAATTTTATCTGGGGTAAATTTTATCGGGGTAAATTTTATCGGGGTAAATATTATCATTGGTGAATTTTATCGATGGTGAATTTTGTTGGGGTGGATTTTATCGGAATGAATTTTATTGCGGGTGGATTGTATCGTGGGAGAATTTTATCGGGGTGGATTTTATCGTGGGTTAATTTTAACGGGGTGAATTTTATTGTGGGTAGATTTTATCGTGGCAAATTTTATCGACAGTTAATTTTATCAATGGTGGATTTTATTGTAGGGAATTTCATTGGGGAAGAATTTTATTCAGGGTAAATTTTTTGGGGGTGAATCTTATCGTGTGTGAATTTTATCGAGGGTGAATTTTATAGTGGGTGATTTTATCGGGGGTGAATTTTATCATAGGTTAATTTTATTGATGATGAATTTTATCGGGGTAAATTTTATCATGGTGAATTATATCGGGAGTGAACTTTATGAGGGTAAATTTTATCTTGGAAATATTTTATCATGGTTGAATTTTATCGAAGGTGAATTTTGTAGACGTTGAATTTTATAGGGGTGAATTTTATCAGGGTGAATTTTATCAAGGGTAAATTTTATCGTGGTTGAATTTAACCATGGGTGAATTTCATCGGGGATGATTTTATTGTGGGTGAATTTTATCGAAGGTGAATTTTATCAGGGGTGAATTTTCTTGCGGGTCGATTTTATCATAGGTAAATATTATCCGGAGTGAATTTTATTCGGGATGAATTTTATGGAAGGTGAATTTTATCATGGGTGATTTTATCATGGGTGATTTTATCGGGGGTGAATTTTATCGAGGATGAATTTTATCTGGGTGAATCTTATTGTGGCTGAATTTTATCGGGGGTAAATTTTATCATGGGTGAATTTTATCGGAGATGAATTTTATCTGGGGTGAATTTTAAAGTGCTGAATATTATCATGGGTGAATTTAACGATGGTGAATTTTATTGGGGTGGATTTTATCGGAGGTGGATTTTATTGTGGGTGAATTTTATCGATGGTGAATTTTGTCGAGGGTGAATTTTATCGAGGGTGAATTTTATTAGGGGTGGATTTTATCGTCGGTGGATTTTATTGAGGGTGGATTTTATCGTGGGTGAATTGTATCACAGTGAATTTTATCGATGGTGAATTTTGTCGAGGGTGAATTTTATCGAGGGTGAATTTTATCGTCGGTGAATTTTGTCTAGGGTGATTTTATCATGGGTGATTTTTATTGTGGTGAATTTTATTGGTTGTGATTTTATGGGGATTGAATTACATCATTGGTGAATTTTATCGTGGGTGAATTTTATCGGAGTGAGTTTTATCATGGATAACTTTTATGTTAGGTGAATTTCATCAGGGGAGATTTTATCGAGGGTGAATTTTTTGGGAGTGAATTTTATTTTAGGTTAAACTTATCGTGGCTGAATTTTATCAGGATAAATTTTACCGTGAAAAATTTTTATCAGGGGTAAATTTTATTGTGGTTGGATTTTATGGTAGGTGAATTTTATTCCGGGTGAATTTTATAGTGGGTGAATTTTATAGAGGACGAATATTATCGAGGTTGAATTTTATCAAGGTGAATTTTATTGTGGGTGAATTTTACCAGGGTGAATTTTACCAAGGCTAAATTTTACCGTGAGTGAATTTTATCATGCATGAATTTTATCGATGGTGAATTTTATTGCGGGTGGATTTTATCGTAGCTGAATTTTTTGCAGAGAATTTTATCGTGGGTGAATTTTATCGAGGGTGAATTTTATCGGGGTGAATATTATCATGGGTGAATTTTATCAATGGTTAATTTTATTGGGGTCGATTTTATAAAGGGTGGATTTTATCAGGGGTGGATTTTATTGTAAGTGATTTTATCGTGGGTGATTTTTATCGTGTTGAATTTTATTGGTGGTGATTTTATTGGGGTTGAATTACATCATTGATGAATTTTATCGCGGGAGGACTTTATCGCGGGTGAATTTTATCGGGGGTGAATTTTATCGATGGTGAATTTTATTACGGGTGGATTTTATCGTTGCTGAATTTTTTGCAAGGTGAATTTTATCGAGGGTAAATTTTATCGGGGTGAATATTATCATGGGTGAATTTTATCAATGGTTAATTTTATTGGGGTCGATTTTATCATGGGTGAATTTTATCAATTGTGAATTTTATACAAGGTGAATTTTGTCAAGGCTGAATTTTATCAGGAGTGGATTTTATTGCAGGTGATTTTATTGTGGGTGATTTTTATCCTATTGAATTTTATTGGTGGTGATTTTATTGGGGTTGAATTACATCGTTGATGAATTTTATCGCGGGTGGACTTTATCGCGGGTGAATTTTATCGGGGGTGAATTTTATCGATGGTGAATTTATCGATGGTGGATTTTATTGTGGGTGAATTTCATGGGTTGAGATTTTATCGTGGGTGAATTTTATCGAGGGGAATTTTATCAAGAGTGAATTTTAATGGTGGTGATTTTGTTGGGGTTGAATTTTATGAAGGTGAATTTTATCGTGCGTGAATTTTATTCAGGTTGAATTTTATCTTTGGTGATTTTATCGTGCATGAATTTTGTTGTGGATGAATTTTATTGGGGGTGAATTTTATCAAGAGTGAATTTTATTGGTGTGAATTATATCGTGTGTTAATTTTATCGGGGTGAATGTCATTGTGGGTGAATCTTATCATGGCTGAATTTTATCGTGGAAAAGTTTTATCAAGGTAGAATTTTATCGAGGGTGAATTTTATAGGCGTTGAGTTTTATCAAGGTGCCTTTTATTGGGGGTGAATTTTACATTGGTGAATTTTATCAGGGTGAATTTTATCGTGGTGAATTTTATAGAAGGTGAATTTTATTAGGGTCAATTTTATTGCGGGTGGATTTTATCGTAGGTTAAATTTATCCGAGGTGAATTTTATCATGGGTGAATTTTATCGTGGCTGCATTGTATCGAGGGTGAATTTTAGCAAAGATGAATTTTATCGGGGTTGAATTTTATCAGGGTGAATATTATCGATGGTGAGTTTTATTGGGGGTGGATTTTATCGAGGGTGAATTTTCTCGGGGATGCATTTTATCGTGGATGATTTTTATCGGGGGTGAATTTTATCGGGGTGAATTTTATCGATGGTGAATTTTATTGAGGGTGAATTTTATACCAGGTTAATTTTATTGAGGGTTTTCCACTAGGTTAATTTTATCGAGGGTGAATTTTATCGAGGGTGATTTTATCGTGGGTAATTTTTATCGTGGTGAATTTTATTGGTGGTGATTTTATTCAGGTTGAATTACATTGTTGGTGAAATTTATCGTGGGTGGATTTTATCGCGGGTGAATATTATTGGGGTGAATTTTATTGTGGTTTAAATTTTATCAAGAGTGAATTTTATGCAGGGTGAATTTTATCGACGGTGGATTTTATCGTGGGTGAATTTTATCGTGGGTGAATTTTATCGGGGTGAATTTTATACAAGGGTAATTTTATCGAGGGTGAATTTTATCTAGGGTGATTTTATTGTGGGTGATTTTTTCGGGATGAATTTTATTGGTGGTGATTTTATTGGGGTTGAATTACATCGTCGGTGAATTTTATCGTGGGTGGATTTTATCGCGGGTGAATATTATCGGGGTGAATTTTATTGTGGGTTAAATTTTATCAAGAGTGAATTTTATCGGGGTGAATTTTATCGATGGTGAAAATATTTCGAGTGTGAATTTTATACAAGGTTAATTTTATCGTGGGTGATTTTATCGTGGGTGATTTTTATCGGGTTGAATTTTATTGGTGGTGATTTTATTGGGGTTGAATTACATCGTCGATGAATTTTATCGCTGGTGAATTTTATCGCGGGTGGATTTTATCGCGGATGAATATTATGGGGTTGAATTTTATTGTGGGATAAATTTTATCAAGAGTGAATTTTATGCAGGGTAAATTTTATCGTTGGTGAATTTTATTGGTTGTGATTTTATCGAGGGTGAACTTTATCGTAGGTGAATTTTATCGTTGGAAATTTTAATTTTGGTGAATTTTATCAAAGGTGAATTTTATCAGGGGTGACTTTATCGTGGGTGAATTTTATTCTTGGTAAATTTATGGAGGTGAATTTTATCCTTGTGAAATTTTATCGGGGTAAATTTTATCGTGGGTCAATTTTATCGAGTGGTGAATTTTATTGAGGGTGAATTTTATAGTGATTAATTTTGTCAGGGTTGAACTTTATCGTTGGTGAATTTTATCTGGGTGAATTTTATTTGGGTGAATTTTATCGTGAGTTAATTTTATTGGGGTGAATTTCATAATGGGTGAATCTTATCATGGATGAATTTTATCGAGGTCAATTTTATCATGGGTATATTTTATCAAGGGTGAATTTTATCGAGGGTGAATTTTAACAACGATGAATTTTATCGGGGGTGGATTTTATCGAGGGTGAATTTTATCGGGGGTGAATTATATCACGGTGAATTTTATCAATGGTGAATTTTATCGTGGGTGAATTTTATGATGGGTGATTTTATCGTCGGTGAATTTATGGAGGATGAACTTTATCGTGGGTAAATTTTATCAAGGTGAAATTTATTATGGGTGAATTTTATTGGGGTCAATTTTATCGTAGGTAAACTTTATCAGGGGTCAATTTTATCAAAGTTTATTTTATCGTGGAAGATTTTAATGGGGTGAATTTTATCGGGGTTGGGTTTTATCGTCGGTGAATTTTATCTGAGTGAATTTTATCGGGGGTGAATATTACATAGCGTGAATTTTATCAAGGGTGAATATTATTGAGGGTGAATTTTATTGGGGGTGGTTTTATCGTGGGTGAATTTTATGGGCTTGAATTTTATCGGGGGTGAATTTTATTGGTGGTGATTTTATCGTGGGTGCATTTTATCGGGGATGAGTTTTATAAGGGATGAAATTTATCAGGGTAAAGTTTATCGTGGGTGACGTTATCATCGGTGAATTTTATTGAGGATGAACTTTATCGGGAGTGAATGTTATCGTGGGTGAATTTTATCGTGGATGAATTTTATAGGGGATGAATTTTATTGGTGGTGATTTTATCTCAGTTGAATTTTATCGTGGGTGAATTTTATCAAGGGTGAATTTTATCGAGGGTGAATTTTATCGGGGTTGATTTTATCAAAGGTGAATTTTATCGAGGAAGAATTTTATCTGGGGTGAATTTTATCCTAATTGAATTTTATATCAGGTGTGAACTTTATCGAGGTGAATTTTATCGTGGGTAAATTTTAACGAGGTCAATTTTACTGTGGGTAAATTTTATCAGGGGCAAATTTTATCGAGGGTGAATTTTATCGGGGGTGATTTTATCGTAGGTGAATATTATCGTGGGTGAATTTTATTGGGCTCATTTTAATCATGGATAAATTTTATCAGGGTTGATTTTTATCGAGGGTGTAATTTATTGGGTTTAGATTTTATTGGGGGTAAATTTTATTGGGGATGAACTTTATCAAGGGTGAATTTAATAAGGGGTGATTTAATTGTGGGTGAATTTTATCGTTGGTGAATTTTATCACATTGAATTATATCGTGGGTGAATTTTATCGGGGGTGAATTTTATCGTGGGTGAATTTTATTGAGGGTGATTTTATCAGGGTGAATTTTATAATGGGTGAATTTTATCGGGGGTGATTTTATCGTGGGTGAATTTTATCGTGGGTGAATTTTATTGAGGGTGATTTTATCAGGGTGAATTTTATAATGGGTGAATTTTATCGGGGGTGATTTTATCGTGGGTGAATTTTATCAGGGGTGAATTTATCAAGGGTGAATTTTATTATTGGTCAATTTTACTGGGGGTGATTTTATCGTGATTACTTTTATCATGGGTGAATTTTATCGGGGGTGAATTTTATAATGGGTGAATTTTATCGTGGGTGAATTTTATCGGGGGTGATTTTATCGTGGGTGAATTTTATCGATGGTGAATTTATTGTGGGTTAATTTTATCGGGGTTGAAGTTTATTGTTGGTGAATTTTATCGGGAGTGATTTTATCGTGGATGAATTTTATCGGAGGTGAATTTTATCACGGTGACTTTTATCGAGTGTGAATTTTATCAGACTGAATTTTATCAGACTGAATTTTATCGTGTTAATTTTATTGGGTGAATTTTATAACGGGTGAATCTTATCGTGGATGAATTTTTTCGAGGTCTATTTGATCGTGGGTAAATTTTATCAAGGGTGAATTTTATCGATGGTGAATTTTAACGAGGGTGAATTTTATCAGGGGTGGATTTTATTGTGTGTGAATTTTATCTGCGATGAATTTTATCGTTGGTGAGATTTATAAGGGATGAATTTTATCGAGATTGAATTTTATCAAGGTGAATTTTATCGTAGTTAACTCTATCGTCGGTGAATTTTATCGAGGATGAATTTTAGTGGTGTGAATTTTATTAAGGTAAAATTTATCGTGGGTAATTTTTATTACGTGGGTATTTCATCGAGGACGAATTTTATCGAGGGTGGATTTTTTCGTGGGTGAATTTTTTCGAATGTAAATTTTACTAGGGTGAATTTTATCGAAGGTGAATTTTATGGAGGGCGAATTTTATCGGGAGTGATTTTATCCTGGATGAATTTTATCAAAGGTGAATTTTATTGGTGTAAATTTTATCAGGAGTGAATTTTATCGGGGTCAATATTATCGTGGTCAATTTTATCGTGGGTAAATTTGATCATTGGTTAATTTTATCAAGGGTGAATTTTATCGGGCGTAAATTTTATCATGGGTAAATTTTATCAACGGTGATTTTTATCGAGGGTGAATTTTATCGGGGTTGGATTTTATCGGTGGTAAATTTATCCTGAGTGAATTTTATAGAGGTTAAATTTTATTGGGGTGAATTTTATCGTGGGTGAAATTTATCGTTGTCGAATTTTATTAGAGGTGATTTGATCATGGGTGAATTTTATCCAGGGTGAATTTTATTCAGTGTGAATTTTATTGGGAATGAAATTTATCAGGGTAAATTTTATCGTGGGTGACGTTATAGTCGGTGAATTTTATCGAGAACAAATTTTATTGAGAGCGAATTTTATCGTGGGTGAATTTTTTAGCGGAAGAATTTTATCAATGATGAATTTTACTTGGGTTGAATTTTATCGTGGGCAAATTTTATCAAGGGTGAATTTTATCATGAATTGAAATTTATTAGGTGTGAACTTTCTCAGGGGTGAATTTTATCGTGGGTCAATTTTATCGAGATAAATTTTACCGTGGGTAAATTTTACCAGGGGTGAATTTTTTCGAGGGTGAATTTTATCGAGAGTGTTTTATCGTGGGTGAATCTTGTCATGGGTGAATTTTATCGGGATCAATTTTATCATGGATAAATTTTATTAGGGGTGATTTTTATCGAGGGTGAATTTTATCGACGGTGTAATTTATTAGGGTTGGATTTTATCGTAGGTGAATTTTATCGTGGGTAAATTTTATCGAGGATGAATTTTATCATGGGTGAAATTTAACAAGGTGAATTTTATCGTGGATGAATTTTATTGTGGGTAAATTTTATCGGTGGTGAAGTTTATCGGGGGTGAATTTTATCAAGCTGAATTTTATCGAGGGTGAATTTTATTGTGGGTGACTTTATCGTGGGTGAATTTTATCCTTGGTGAATTTTATCACGGCGAATTTTGTCGAGGGTGAATGTTATTGTGGGTGAATTTTATCAGGGTGAAATTTATCATGGGTGAATATTATTGGGGTCAATTTCATCGTGGGTTAATTTTATCAGGGGTGAATTTTATCAAGGAGGATTTTATCATCGGTGAATTTTATCGAAGGTTAATTTATTTGGGGTGAATTTTATTAGGGTTGGATTTTATCGGAGTTGAATTTTACCTAGCATGAATTTTTATCATGGGTGAATATTATTGAGAGTGAATATTTTTGGGGGTGAATTTTATCGAATGTGAATTTTATCGGGGGTGGTTTTATCGTCGGTGAATTTTATCGACTTGGATTTTATCGGGGGTGAATTTTAGTGGTGGTGATTTTATCATGGTTGAATATTGTCGTGGGTGAATTTTGTTACAGTCAATTTTATTGGGGACGAATTTTATGGTGGATGAAATTTATAAGGGTGAATTTTATCGTGGGTGACTTTATCGTCGGTTAATTTTTCCGAGGATGAATTTTATCGGGGGTTTATGCTATTGTGGGTGAATTTTATGGTGGATGAATTTTCTCGAGGATGAATTTTCCTTGGGTGTAATTTTATTAGTGGTGATTTTATCGAGGTTGAATTTTATTGTGGGTGAATTTTATCAAGGGTGAATTTTATCGATGGTGAATTTTATCGAGGGTGAATTTCATCGCGGGTTATTTTATCGAAGGTGAATTTTATAGAGGGAGAATTTTATCTGGGGTGAATTTTATCCTGATTGAATTTTATTAGGTGTGAACTTTCTCGGGGTGAATTTATCGTGGGTCAATTTTATCGAGGTCAATTTTACCGTGGGTAAATTTTATAAGGGGCGAATTATATCGAGGGTGAATATTATCGGGGGTGGTTTTATCGTGGGTGAATCTTATCATGGGTGAATTTTATTATGAATAAATTTTATAAGGGGTGATTTTTATCGAGGGTGAATTTTATCGAAGGTGTAATTTATTGGAGTTGGATTTTATTTTAGGTGATTTTTATCGGGGATGAATTTTATCATGGGTGAAATTTATCGGGGACAATTTTATTGTGGGTAAATTTTATCGGGGGTGAATTTTATCATGGGTGAATTTTTTCGGGAAGAATTTTATTGTGGGTGAATTTTATCGGGGGTGAATTTTATCGAGGATGAATTTTACTTGGATGTAATTTTATTGTGGGTGAATATTATCATGGGTGAATTTTATCAAGGGTGAATTTTATCTAGGGTGAATTCTATCGAGGGTGAATTTCATCGCGGGTTATTTTATCGAAGGTGAATTTTATAGAGGGAGAATTTTATCTCGAGTGAATTTTATCCTAATTGAATTTTACCAGGTGTGAACTTTCTTGGGGGTGAATTTTATCGTGGGTCAATTTTATCGAGGTCAATTTTACCGTGGCTAAATTTTATCAGGGGCGAATTATATCGTGAGTGAAACTTATTGTGGGTGAATTGTATTGGGATTAATTTTATCATGGATTAATTTTATCAAGGGTGATTTTTAACAAGGGTGTAATTTATCGGGGTTGGATTTTATCGTAGGTGATTTTTATCGCGGTTGATTTTAATCGAGGGTAAAATTTATCAGGGATGAATTTTATCCTGGGTGAATTTTATCAGGATGAGTTTTATCGTGGTTGAATTTTATCAAGCTGAATTTATTCAGGGTGAATTTTATCGTGTGTGACTTTATGGTGGGTGATTTTTATAATGGTGAACCTTATACAGGATGAATTTTATCGGGTGTGAATTTTATCACGAGTGAATTTTATCAGGGTGAATTTTAATATGGGTGAATTTTATTAAGGTCAATTTTATTGGGGTGATTTTATAGTGGGTAAATTTTATCATGGGTGAATTTTATCGAAGGAGAATTTTATTTGGGGTGAAATTTATCCTGATTAAATTTTATCTGGTGTGAACTCTATCAGGATAAATTTTATCATGGGTCAATTTTATCGAGGTCAATTTTACCGTGGGTAAATTTTCTAAGGGGCGATTTATATCAAGGGTCAATTTTATCGAGGGTGGTTTTATCGTGGGTGAATCTTATCATGGGTGAATTTTATTAGGCTCAATTTTATCATAGATAAGACTACTAGAAAAAAACCTTTTTACGTCGGTTATATTGGACATTTAACGTCGATTAACGTGGCGTCGTTGAATCAGGCGATGTTAAATTTAACATCGATTAAAGGGACAACCGACGTAATATATAAAAGTTTCAACGTCGGTTATTTAAATGAATGACGTTGATTGGATGATAAAATAACATCGGTTATGTGAATAACCGACGTTGATTCATTTTGAAGTAAATTAGCATTAACCAGCACTGCTAAAACTACTACTCCATTAAAACTCACAAAACTGCCACTAACAGATAAGGGTCATTTAGGGTATGAATAAAGGCTATAAAACCTGCAAAGTTTTTTTAGGCCAGATTAACACAATTTTGTACTGCCTGTCAATAAAAAATTCCAAGAAGCATTACAAGCAGACTCTGCTGTATTCAAGGTTTCAAGTCAAAGATATTGCCTTTGCCAGGAGACGTTGATGTGATTTGTGGTGGACCTCCTTGCCAAGGTATTAGTGGTTTCAACCGCTTCCGAAACAAAGAGAGCCCTTTAGATGATGAGAAGAACAAACAACTAATTGTCTTTATGGATATCGTTCAATACCTTAAGCCCAAATTTACATTAATGGAAAATGTGGTTGATCTCGTAAAATTTGCGGAAGGCTTTCTTGGGAGATAAGCATTGGGTCGCCTCCTTCAAATGAATTATCAAGCACGTCTGGGAATTATGGCTGCAGGTGCTTATGAGCTTCCTCAGTTCCGTCTACGTGTGATCTTATGGGGGGCTGCACCTTCTCAGAAGTTGCCTCAATTCCCACTCCCAACTCATGATGTTATTCTGAAAGGTGTTATTCCCTTGGAGTTTGAGACAAACACAGTAGCGTATGATGAAGGACATAAAGTTCAACTACAGGGAAAGCTTTTATTGAAAGATGCCATTTCTGACCTTCCTCCGGTTCCAAATAATGAACGTCGTGATGAAATAAAATATTGCAAACTTGCTGAAACGGAATTCCAACGATTCATTAGATCAAGCAAAAGCGAAATGTTCGGGATTCAAAGTAGAAAAAGTTCCTCGAAGGCTTTGCTTTATGATCATCGCCTGCTAGAATTGAATGCTGATGATTGTTAAATTCCAAATTAACGTAAAAGCACAATGCACAAATCTGGAACGGTCTAAAAAGAAACAAGAACAAAAGAAAGGTTACCTTACGAAGAGGACTATCTTTCGGGAGAAAGGCTCTAATCGTTTTCCCGTACACTTCGCAAGTGGAGAAATGGATAAGACGCTTGTTATTCTCCGAACAGTATTTCACCTACAAAGAACAAAACGACGTCAAATCGAAAGCAAATCTTTAAGATTCGAAATTCGAATCGAAACATAATCAGAAGAAGAAGAGTACCACGGGGAGCGCGTCGATGAAATTGCTGTAAATGGTGTCGAGCGGGAAAAAATTTACTGAGCAGTCACTGCAAAGGAAAAAAAATCGCGAGAGAGGGAGATAGAGGCTAAACCCTTACCAGTAGGTGGCGAACCATGAATATCCTCGACGACAACAAGCATAGAAGACCCAAACAACCACTAGCGGCGGTGGTGGCGGTGGTGGCAGTAGAAGAGGGACTCGCGAGAAAGGGAGAAACGATGAAAAGCGCACAACAAGATAGAAGAGATCGCGCTACTGGGAGTTTTGAAATAATAATCATCAACGTCGGTTACTAAATAAAACAACGTTAAATCAATATACAACGTCGGTTATAATACCAAACGACGTTGATACTNATAACCGACGTTGTAATATTTTCGACAACGGTTGTATTTGTAACCGACGTGGAAATGTAGTTATATTTACAACTTTGCCACCGCGTGTAAAACAACGTCGGTTATATTTATAACCGACGTTGTTGTATGACGTTGAATCCCCTTTTTCTAGTAGTGTAAATTTTATCAAGGGTGATAGAGAAGATTTTTCAACCGTTTTTATTCTCTTTTCAAATATTGATTCCCCTTTTTAAAGTGTAGTATAGGAAACCAAGAGATCAATCCAAGGAGTAGTGAAGTTGAGGTAGGCAATAATTGAATCGGAATGATGGGGAATGGAGACGATGAATGATGTTTAATTTTATGATTTTATGTGACTGGAATGTTATAATGGATGGTTGTGATGAATGAATGAATGTTACTGTAATGGACAAGAATAATGGTTTGCTATGATTTTATGTGGCTGTGATGAAAGGTTATTTATGCTTAATGATTGTGTAATGTAGCTACGCGCTTGAGATGAAGAATGAATGGATGAGGTGATGTAGGAAGGAATTCTGGCACATGGAATGAAACTATTCTGAATGCAGGTGCAATGCAGTGGATACATGTTTTCTTTTATTTTGTTTTTGATGCAAGAAAAGGGGGGGAAAGGTATTGCAAAATTATGAAATCGAAACAACTCCAAAAATTGGTTATGTTGTAAAACTAACCAAATCAAGAACAGAAACCCAGAAAACTAACCAAATCAATAACAGAAACCCAGAAAAAGAACAATGAACAATAATCGCGAAAATACAGTAACAGGAATTGAGTTTATTTGATTATTGAATGAAACTAACGTGGCAAATCAAACTGCAGTAAATCAAAGGGAAACAACTATCGTATCTTTCAAATAGAATCAAACAACTATAGGAAACATTAAAAGGAAATTCTATGAACTTCAACTGATTTAGAAGTGCTGGATCTTCTTTGAACTTTGTAGCACGATTGGTTCCAATCAACCAATCACTTAAAAGACATTTAAGTGCTCCAAATTTTCGAAAAGATACCAAGAAACCTTCCCTAACCGGTTGAAGATTCACAAAATAATTCGAGACTAAGCAATAAAACTTGTAGATTTATTTGCGAAACTGAGAACTACGAAAAATCAGAAAGTGAACTAGAACTAAAAATCTTAAATGCAATGCTATAGCTAACTGTAATGCCTACAAAGAAATGATTAAACTGTAAAAACAACAGAGATCAAAACAACTAAACAAAGAGAAGAGGCATTAGAGCGAGAGAAATCAAGGATACGCAACTTTCATTGCAAGAAAACGTACCAAGAAAGAACGAGCTTCACAATTGAATTAACTACCAAACACGAGAATTTCTGAGAATTGAAAACACTTTTCACTATTACTCTGAATGGCAAATCTATCTATTACAAAGTACAATTAAATATTTATAATACAAAGTCACTGTATTCACTGCACGGGCCCATGATTTCACTTGAGATGGCCCAGCACTTGAGAGAAACTTCTCAGAATTGTAGCTTGTTGTAGCTTTACTTTAAGCACGTGGAAAAATTCCTATTCTACTCCGTTTTGTGTAATTTTTGTATTGCTAGAAAGGTATACGAGTCTTCTTTAATTTAAGATTAACTTCATGATTTTTGGTTTCCAGACGAACTTACAAGACTTTATTTACTGAAGTAGGTTTTTCGTGTTTTCTAGTGAGCTTCAGCTACTGTCGAGCCCACTTGTTTAGCTTGCCAAAAATCCAAATCTGGTCCAAATTGCTTCATTCAAAAGCCATATTGAAGCCCAAGAAGTATATTTTCGTTTGGTCCAGATTTCGTGATTTTAGGAGCTTTGTAGCGTCCTGGAGGTCTGAATCTTTGAGGTTGACTTTTCTGAGTTTATGAACTGCAGTTGACTCATCTTATATTGGCTGTGAAAAATCCAATTCTGCCTTGATTTGTTTGATTCCAGATCCTATGCAAAGATTTGTGTTTCTATTTTAATCTGCATAAAAAATAATGATTATAGAGGCATTGTAGAAAAAGATATGGATGAAATACGTGATGAACATCGTGCCCAGAATACATGATTTCATAGTGCTTCAATACTGTTTTTGAGAGAAACTTTTCCTAAGCTTCAAAATTCATTCTTAATGTATTATGTGCATAATTTAGCTATTTTTATTAATTTACTCTTACTTAAATACCATTATGGAACACAAAATATCTATAAATATGACTTTATCAGAGGGTGAATTTTATCGAGGGTGTAATTTATCGGGGTTGGATTTTATCGTAGGAGATTTTTATCGAGGATGAATTTTATCATGGGTGAATTTTATCGGGGTGAATTTTATTGTGTGTGAATTTTATAAGGCTAAATTTTATTGTGGGTGACTTTATGGTGGGTGAACTTTATAATGGTGAATTTTATCGTGGTATAATCTTATCGAGGGTGAATTTTATTTTGGGTGAATTTTATCGTGGGTCAATTTTATCGAGGTCATTTTTATCATGGGTATATTTTATCATAGGTGAATTTTATCGGGTGTGATTTTTATAGTGGGTGAATTTTATCGGGGCTGATTTTATCGTGGATGAATTTAATTCGGGGTGAATTTATCGTGGATGAATTTTATCGCCGGTGAATTTCATCGTTGGTGAATTTTATCGGAGGTGATTTTATCGTCGATGAATTTTATGTGGGATGAATTTTATCATGGGTGAATTTTATCATGGGTGAATTTTATGGTGGGTGATTTTATCGGGGGTTATTTTTTCATGGATGAATTTTATCACGGTGAATTTTATCTAGTGTGAATTTTATCGTGGGTTACTTTTGTTGTGCGTGGTTTTATCATTGGTGAATTTTATCAGGGTGAATGTATCGATGATGAATTTTATCGTGGGTAAATTTTATTAGGGTGCAACTTATCATGGGTGAATTTTATCGGGGTAAATTTTATTGTGTGTAAATTTTATTAAGGGTGAATTTTGTAACGAACAAAAAATATACCTATATTACATCTATAACGGAATAAAATCTACCCATTAATTATTAATAATTCCAAAATATCATGAAATATAAAATGTCTAAACACATAGAATATTCAATTTCAGTATCAACAAAACCACAAACACAAACAGAAAGGGTAAGCTAATGTAAACAAAACCAATCAAAATATATATCATTCATAATCTCATCCTCACAATCCTTTATCTAAATATATTCAACTATTCAAACCATCATAGTCATTCTCAATCACACACATTCATCACACTCACTCATTCACAACACCTAATATTCTAGACAGACTCTTCCGGAAAATTATATGAAACTCTTGACCTCTAAGGCTAGCACCTGGACATGTTTCCTTGGTTACCGGGCCATAGACTAACCCTAAGAGTCTTTTTCACCTCCAGATTTTCCTGCCTATTCCCTTTTTTATGGTACCGACACGTCAGGGTAACCCCTACATACACGTATCAAAGAACTAAGGGCACAATCCACCCAGTGATAAGTGTAGTAGAAGTCTCCATCGACCTCTCACCACATGGTACTCATGTCTACATGACTAGAATACCATTAGAAGTCTGGATACCCCATTTGATATCTCTAGATTTTCATATGTACACTACAGCTATACCAAATAGTACCCCGTGGTAACTATCTGGCCTACACACAAAAAGCACACAACCAATCCAAGAATTATACAACATATCAAACCAATCTCATGAACATCAATCAATGTCAATTTTATTTACATTGGCTCCCTACCATCACAATTTTCTTGGCACCACTGCCATCAGCACAATTCCTTGGCACCTTTGCCATCACAATTCTTATGACCTCAGTCATAATTCACAAACAAAATTCACATCCTTATCACAAATATGATCTCACAATCAAATTTCAATCACAATACATCACCAAATCACACATCACATAACTCAATAATTTAATTATAACCTTTTATCACATTTCAACCAGTATCTCCAGTTATAAATAAATGTTGTTGTAAAAGAAGAAAACTATGAACAAGAAAAGTGGTATGTGGCGTTGTTATACCAGAATGCATCTTAGACCTTCAAACGAAGGGATGTTAATAACTGGTTTCCAGCCTATATACCTTGTTTATATATACACAAAAAGCAACATTTCCAGATTTATCGTAATGCATATAAACTTAACAACAGTAAATGTTACACTATCGTAATGCATATATATATATATATATATCCTATTTTTAATATAAATTAGAATATGAATATTTATCCAAAAATAATAAACTTTCGCTTAAGCAAAAATACTTTTGAAAACGTTTTATTCATCCTCACAGCATGACCTTTATTCACTCAAAAATTCATAACTTAAGTTCTACATATTATTTTCATGTGAAATAAATTCCATTAGTTAGATAACATCCAGGGCTAAAACTTTTATGAAGGACACTTTTCCAAATTCAAAGTACAAATATGTCAAAAGGGGTTCACAAAGTTAAAAACGAATATATAATTCCAGACAGCTTGACCTTTAATTACTAAAAAACTCATAACTTGAGTTACACACGTCCGTTTAATATGAAATAAAAGCCATTAGTTAGCTAACATCTATATCTACAACTTTTATGAAGAAAACCTTTTTAAATTTGAAACAAAATCAAGCCGAAAAAGGGTTGTAATCTCAGGGCAAAACCCAAATCACTTTCAAATATAATAATCAAAATAATTTTCATAAATCTCACGTAATAACACAAAAACACATATAATCATCCAATCAATCATAATTAATTTTGTTTAATTAACTTCCCTTACCTTTAAAGGATCTCAAAAAGAAATTCTATTCGGATAGAATTAATCTACTCTTCACGCTCTTTCCCCCGGTGTTCTCGGATTTTCAAAGAGATAAGAATTGAAGGAGAATTCTTAGAATTGAGATGAATTAGAGAGAAGGAAATTAGGGTTTTCTAAAAACAAGAGTGAAAAATGAGAGGATTAGGGTTAAATGAAATATTTATAATCTCTCCCCTTTCTAAGTAATTGGGCTTAGGGTTTACTCAAAATTGGGCTCTCACAAATTTTATCGTTATTGTATTTATCGAGGATGAATTTTATCGTAAGTGAATTTTATCAGGGTGAAATTTATCATGGGTGAATTTTATCGAGGCCAATTTTATCGTGTTTAAATTTTATCAAGGGTGATTTTTATCGACAGTGAATTTTATCAAGGGAGAATTTTATCAAGGTGTTATCACTCTTTGAAGACTGGACAACTCTACACAAGTATTCAAGTGTTTTAATAATGATCAAGAAAATCAAGAATCAGGACATCAAAGATAACTCAAGAAAACTCAAGTTGGAAGGAAGCTCAAAGATTTACAAGACACAGAAGACTTTAGTTAATAGTAAGGAGTGAATGATATCAAAAGGTAATCATCACTCAGCTCAGAGTTTTTTTTTTCAAGAAAATTGTTTTCTAAAAAAAAAACTATAATCGATTATATGTAGATCATAATCGATTATGTTTCTGGAAATTTTTTTTAAGAAGAATTTTGCCATTGGAATAATCGATTATTTTGAAAAATGAAAAGCTTTTTGTCACTAGAATAATTGATTAAGTAATTGATTATATATTTTGAAACTAAAAAGAATTTCTCTCTGGAATAATCGATTAGGTGCTTTTGAATTAAAGATTTTGTCACTGTGATAATCGATTATGTAATTGATTAGCTATTTTTTTGAAAAGTTCAAAGCACTGTCATAATCGATTATGTCAATAACGTAATCGATTATGTTCGAAGATTTTTGAAAAATATTCGTTGCACAAAATTCTTTGAAAATAAAGGAGTATCTTGATTGATATTTTCTGAACGTTGGAGAGTCTCTTAATAGAGTAAACATGTGATTTCGAATTAAAATAAAATAAAATATTTTATTTGGGAATTTTTTGGTTATTTAATAAGCATATCAAGGGTTTTCAAGATATATACTTTGACACATTTTCTACACTGCTTCACACTTTTTCTAAGTATCTTGAGCTACGAAATTTCATATTTTGAAAGAGAGAATATTTTTCTGTGAAAATATTTTTTTGAGAAAAATCTTGAGGAGACTCTGAGCAGAGTCGGTGCTATAGTTTGACAGCTTCACTCCCAGGTGATATTATTTTGATTATGATCATCTTCTGAGGCTGTTCAGAGGAGGTGTTTTTTTCTTCCTTGTGTGATTCAAGGAAAGTGTTTAATTCCTTGTGGGTCTCAAGGAAGGGTTGGAAATCTCTTGTGGGTTTCAAGAGATAGTGAGGTTGATCTTTAATTTTTCTATTTTTGCATGTTTCACTTGTAATTAGTGGTTGTAAAATTGTGATTAATTAAAGATATAAGATTGTGTGATCATCTCAGGTTGAGGTGATTGGGAACTGGACGTAGGGTTAAGGATTTAACCCGAACCAGTATAAATTCTTGGTGTTTCTCTCTCTTTCCCTTATCTTTTAATTTTTCTGTTGTGCTTTATAAACTTTCTGCTAGACTAATTAAATCAAGAGGGTTAAAATTTGAAAGAAAAACGTTTAGTTTTAATTTTTATTGCATCAATTCACCCCCCCTTCTTGATGCCACTTGACAACAAGTGGTAATAGAGCAAGGCTGATAAGGTATTTCTAAAAGATCTTTAAGATGTCCATGCAGAATTAGATATACAGGGAAGGAGTGTCAATCAACCGACCACCACTCTTTGAAGGAGACAACTATCCGTTCTGGAAAGCAAGAATGGAGATTTTTCTTCAAACCCTTGACTATGGAGTGTGGGATGCAGTACAAAATGGTCCGTTCGTACCAACGATAATGCTAGCTGAAGGACCTACACCAAAACAGTTCCTACAATGGACGCCAGATGAGAACAGAGAGCACAATACGATGTAAGGGCTAGAAATGTTATTGTTTCTGCACTAACTTTTAATGAGTTTTACAGGATTTCGAGATGCAAAACTGCCAAAGAAATGTGGGACACACTAGAAGTCACACATGAAGGAACAGAAGAAGTCAAACGTGCAAGGAAAAACTCCTTGACACAAGAATATGAGCTTTTGACCATGGCACCAAATGAAAGCATCAGAGACTTTCAAACAAGATTTACACACATAGTAAATCACTTAGAAGCCTTGGGAAGAAGCTTCGCCAAAGAAGAGCTCAACACGAAAATATTAAAGTCCCTGGATAGAAATTGGCAACCAAAAGTCACAACAATCACAGAATCAAGAGATCTTACCAAGATGGATATGACTACCCTATTTGGAAAATTCAGAGAGCATGAGCTTGAGCTTCAAAGACTAAAGAATGGAGAGGAGAATTATAAAAAGAAGACTCTCGCATTCAAAATAGAACAATTTGACGATGAAAACGAAGGTGAGAATATTAATGATGATTTTTCTTTGTTAGTGAAAAAGTTTTCCAGGTTTTTGAAGAACAAGAAAGAGAATCAAAATCAAAAGAAGGAGAAAGTCAATCCCTCTTGAAGTGTTACGGATGCAATAGGGTGGGCCACATTAAATCCGAGTGTCCGTTTGCAAAGAAAGAAGAAGGGTAAGAAAATTTTTAAGAAGAAAAAGAAGGCCTATATAGCATGGGAAGACAACGCATCGACCACCTCAGAAAGTAGCTCTACTGAAAGCGAAGAAGAAGAGGAGGCAAATCTTTGCTTGATGGCCAATGAAGATCTCGAAACACCATCAAGAATTACTTCCAAGGAAAGAAAAACACTATGGTACCTAGATAGTGGATGTTCAAGACACATGACTGGAGACAAGAGTAAATTCCAAAATCTCAAAATGAAGAATCAAGGATATGTGACCTATGGAGACAACAACAAAGGAAAGATTCTTCGCTCTGGAGACATAGGTGTAACTGAGAGTTTTGTGATCCATGATGTCCTCCTAGTAGAAGGGTTAAAACACAATCTCCTGAGCATCAGTCAACTGTGTGATAAAGGATTGAAGATAGTGTTTGAATCAAGCTACTGCCATATACTACAAAAGGATTCAAATGAAGTCGCTTTAAAAGGTACAAGATTAAATAATATATATGTCATTGATCTTGTTAATGTTTCATCTCGAGACATTCCTTGCCTAGTAGCAAAGGAAGAGAATCCTTGGCTATGGCATAGAAGGGCTGCACACATACATATACATCATCTAAGTAGGCTCATTACTAAAGAGCTAGTAATTGGTTTACCAAAACTAAATTTTGTGAAAGATAAAATTTGTGTATCATATCAAAAGGGTAAACAAACTAAAATTTCTTTTAAAAGTAAAAACATTGTTTCTACTTCTAAACCTTTAGAGATGTTACATATGGATTTATTTGATCCTTCACGGACTAGGAGTCTTGGTGGCAATTATTATGCTCTTGTTATAGTTGATGACTACTCTAGATATACATGGACATTCTTTTTATCATCCAAGAGTAATGCTTTTGATACTTTTAGAAAATTTTCCAAGGCTATTCAAAATGAGAAAGAGTTAAAAATCAAATTTTTGAGAAGTGATCATGGTGGGGAATTTCAAAATGAGTCTTTTGAAAACTTTTGTATTGAGTCAGGAATTTCACATAATTTTTCTTCACCTAGGACACCTCAACAAAATGGAGTAGTGGAAAGGAAAAATAGATCTTTGGAAGAACTTGCTAGGACAATGTTAAATGAACAAAATCTTCCTAAATATTTTTGGGCTGATGCTGTGTCTATAGCATGTTACGTTTTAAATAGAACTATATTGAAAATTATTCCTTATGAATTATTTAAAGGAAGAAAACCAAATATTTCTCATTTGAAAGTTTTTTGATGTAAATGTTATGTTTTAAATAATGGAAAGGATAATCTTGGAAAATTTGACTCAAAAGTTGATGAAGGCATATTCTTGGGTTATTCTTTGTCTAGCAAAGCATATAGAATTTTTAATAGGAGAACATTGCATGTAGAAGAATCCATACATGTAACATTTGATGAAAAATTGGACCTTGAGAAAAACCCTCTTGAGTCTAGAAAGAAATTGATAGATATAGAAGAGGAGAAAGTAGTAGTGGAAAAATCTCAAGAAGAAGATCCAATACAAAAGTCATCCAGTGAAAGCAACATAGAAGACCTCACTCAAAGTCTAGAAGATCTTACAATAAATGAAAATCCAGTAGTTGATGATCTTCCAAGAGAATGGAGAACTCCAAGAGGATTATCAATGGACAGCATTATAGGAAACATTGATCAAAGAGTAACAACAAGAAGCAAGATGAACAATTTTTGTCTGAATGTCGCTTTTGTGTCTCAAATTGAACCAAAAAGCATCGATGAAGCCTCAAAGGATGAATATTGGGTTAATGCCATGCAAGAAGAGCTTAATCAATTTAAAAGAAATGAAGTATGGGATCTTGTGCCAAGAACAAACTCCCTACAAGTTATTGGCGCAAAGTGGGTCTTTAGAAACAAGCTTGATGAGAATGGAAACATTACAAAGAATAAAGCAAGACTTGTAGCCAAAGGATACAGTCAAGAAGAAGGCATAGATTATGATGAGACTTATGCCCCTGTTGCAAGACTTGAAGCAATAAGGACATTACTTGCATATGCTTCTATAATGAAATTCAAGCTATTTCAAATGGACGTGAAGAGTGCTTTCTTAAATGGATACATAAAAGAAGAAGTCTATGTTTGTCAACCTCCTGGGTTTGAAGACTATCAATATCCCAATCATGCTTATAAGCTGAAGAAAGCTCTCTATGGACTCAAGCAAGCACCAAGATCATGGTATGAAAGACTTAGTAATTTTCTAGTAAGTCAAAATTATAGAAGAGGTAAAGTAGATCCTGCTCTATTTATTAAGGAATCTCAAAAGCATATTATTGTTGTACAAATATATGTTGATGATATAATTTTTGGATCTACTAACGATGATCTTTGCCAAGAGTTTGCCAAGCTTATGTAGGGAGAATTTGAAATGTCAATGATGGGGGAGCTAACCTTCTTTCTTGGACTGCAAATCAAACAACTAAAGGAAGGGATTTTCATCTCCCAATCCAAGTATTGCTTAGAAATTCTGAAGAAATTTGAACTTGAAAGTTCTAAGGAAGCAGCTACTCCTATGGCTACATCATGTTATCTTGATCATGATGAAAAAGGTAAGATGGTTGATCAAACCAAATACAGAGGTATGATTGGTTCTTTACTTTATCTTACTGCTAGTAGACCAGATATAATGCATAGTGTTTGTGTGTGTGCTAGGTTTCAGTCATCCCCTAAAGAATCACATCTAGTTGCCATTAAAAGAATTCTTAAATATTTAAATGGGACTAGGAACTTTGGACTATGGTGTACCCCTCAGGATCCTCCCCTAGCATAATAGGTTATTCCGATTCAGATTATGGAGGATGTAAAATAGATAGGAAAAGCACTAGTGGCACATGTCATTTATTAGGATGTTCTTTAGTTTCATGGCACTCTAAGAAGCAAGCACGTGTAGCTCTATCCACCACAAAAGCTGAATATATAGCAGCAGGTAGTTGTTGTGCACAAATTTTGTGGATGAAGCATCAATTAGAGGATTATAATATTTTTCTAGATCACATACCCTTGAAGTGTGCAGTAAAGGTGTTTGATGAAAGTTCATTCCATTTTAAGGGATACAACAGATTGAAATCTGGTGTGGGTGTCACCTTGGATGTGATCGAACGCACCAAAAGTGGATTTTGACCGAACCATAACTTTTCGACCAGACCAAGACTTTTCGACCGGGCCAAAATTTTTCGACGCACCAAAATTTTTCGACCAAACCATGATTCTTCGATCGCACTAGAAATGAGTTCTGACCGCAATAGAAATGAATTCCGAGCAGACAAGAATCTCGCGACCGCTTCACATTTGACTCCCAAGCACACCAGAATTTGATTTCGACCAAACCAAAATTTTTTTATCGGACAATAATTTTTCGACCGGACCAAGACTTTTTGACCTGGCCAAACTTTTTCGACCTCACCAGAAAATGAGTTTTGACCGCACCAGAAATGAATTCCGACCACACCAGAATCTCCCGACCGCAGCACATTTGACACCAAACAGCACCAGAATTTGATTTCGACCGAACTAGAATCTTGCGACTGCACCAGATTTGAGTCACGACCCCACCACAAATGGATTACGACCGAACCATAATTTTTCGACCGCACCAGAAATGAGATATGACCGCACCAGATATGAAATTTGAAACGCATCAGAATTTTTCGGTCGCACCAGAAATAAGTCACGATCGAACAAGAATCTTTAGACCACACTAGTTTTGACTCCCGAACGCACCAAAAGTGCATTTCGACCGAACCATAATTTTTCGACCAGACCAAGACTTTTCGACCGGGCCAAAATTTTTCGACGCACCAAAATTTTTCGACCGAACCATGATTCTTCGACCGCACTAGAAATGAGTTCTGACCACAACAGAAATGAATTCCGAGCATACAAGAATCTCGCGACCGCACCACATTTGACTCCCAAGCGCACCAGAATTTGATTTCGACCAAACCAAAATTTTTCGATCGGACAATAATTTTTCGACCGAACCAAGACTTTTCGACCAAGCCAAACTTTTTCGCCCTCACCAAAAAATGAGTTTTGACCGCACCAGAAATGAATTCCGACCACACCAGAATCTCCCAACCGCAGCACATTTGACACCCGACAGCACCAGAATTTGATTTCGACCGAACTAGAATCTTCCGACCGCACCAAAAATGGTTTACGACCGAATAATGATTTTTCGACCGCACCAAAAATGAGATCTGACCGCACCGGATATGAAATATGACCGCATCTGAATTTTTGGGTCGCACCAAAAATGAGTCCTGACCGAACCAGAATCTTCAGAACACACTAGTTTTGACTCCCGACGTTACCGACAGTTGATTTCGACCGAACCATAATTTTTCGATTGTACCAAGACTTTTCGACCAGTCCAAAATTTTTCGACCGCACCAAAATTTTCGACCGAACCAAGATTTTTCAACCGCATAAGAAATGAGTTTTGACCAATACAGAAATGAATTCCGACCGGACCAAAATCTTCCGACCGCACTACATTTGACTCCTGACAGCACCAGAATTTGATTTTGACCGAACGAGAATCTTCTGACTGCACCAGATTTTACTCACGCAAGCACCACAAATGGATTACGACCGAACCATAATTTTTCGACCGCACCAAAAATGAGATATGACCGCACCGAATATGAAATTTCAAACGCATCAAAATTTTTCGGTCGCACCAGAAATGAGTCACGATCGAACAAGAATCTTTAAACCACACTAGTTTTGACTCCCGACCGCACCAAAAGTGGATTTCGACCGAACCATAATTTTTCGACCAGACCAAGACGTTTCGATCGGGCCAAAATTTTTCGACGCACCAAAATTTTTCGACCGAACCATGATTCTTCGACCGCACTAGAAATGAGTTCTGACCACAACAGAAAGGAATTCTGAGCAGACAAGAATCTTGCGACCGCACCACATTTGACTCCCAAGCGCACCAGAATTTGATTTCGAACAAACCAAAAATTTTCGACCCGGCCAAACTTTTTCGACATCACCAGAAATTGAGTTTTGACGACACTAGAAATGAATTCCGACCACACCAGAATCTCTCGCCCGCACAACATCTGACACCCGACAGCACCAGAATTTGATTTCGACCGAACTAGAATCTACCGACTGTACCAGATTTGACTCACGACAGCACCACAAATGGATTACGACCGAACCATAATTTTTCGACCGCACCAGAAATGAGATATGACCGCACCGGATATGAAATTTGAAAGCCATCAGAATTTTTCGGTCGCACCAGAAATGAGTCACGATCGAACAAAAATCTTTAGACCACACTAGTTTTGACTCCCGACCGCACCAAAAGTGGATTTCGACCGAACCATAATTTTTCGACCAGGCCAAGACTTTTCGACCGGGCCCAAATTTTTCGACGCACCAAAATTTTTCGACCGAACCATGATTCTTCGACCGCACTAGAAATGAGTTCTGACCGCAACATAAATGAATTCCGGGAAGACAAGAAACTCGCGACCGCACCACATATGACTCCCGACCGCACCAGAATTTGATTTCGACCGAACTAGAATCTTCCGACTACACCAGATTTGACTCACGACCGCACCACAAATGGATTACGACCGAACCATAATTTTTCGACCGCACCAGAAATGAGATATGACCGCACCGGATATGAAATTTGAAACGCATCAGAATTTTTCGGTCGCACCAGAAATGAGTCACGATCGAACAAGAATCTTTAGACCACACTAGTTTTGACTCCCGACCGCACCAAAAGTGGATTTCGACCGAACCATAATTTTTCGACCAGACCAAGACTTTTCGATCGGGCCAAATTTTTTCGACGCACCAAAATTTTTCTACCGAACCATCATTCTTCGACCGCACTAGAAATTAGTTCTGACCGCAACAGAAATGAATTCCGAGCAGACAAGAATCTCGCGACCGCACCACATTTGACTCCCAAGCGCACCAGAATTTGATTTCGACCAAACCAAAATTTTTCGACCGGACCAAAATTTTTCGAACTCACAAGAAAATGAGTTTTGACCGCACGAGAAATGAATTCCGACCACACCAGAATCTCCTGACCGCAGCACATTTGACACCCGACAGTACCAAAATTTGATTTCAACCGAACTACAATCTTCCGACCGCACCAGATTTGACTCCCGACCGCACCACAAATAGTTTACGACCGAATCATAATTTTTCGACCGCACCAGAAATGAGATCTGAACGCACCGGATATGAAATATGACCGCATCAGAATTTTTCGGTCGCACCAAAAATGAGTCCTGACCGAACCACAATCTTCAGAACACACTAGTTTTGACTCCCGACGTTACCGAAAGTAGATTTCGAACGAACCATAATTTTTCGACCAGACCAAGACTTTACGACCAGGCCAAAATTTTTCGACCGCACCAAAATTTTTCGACCGAACCATGATTCTTCGACCGCACTAGAAATGAGTTTTGACCGCAACAGAAATGAATTCCAACCGGAACAAAATCTTCCGACTGCACCACATTTGACTCCCGACAGCACCAGAATTTGATTTCGACCAAATCAAAATTTTTCGATCGGACAATAATTTTTCGACCGGACCAAGACTTTTCGACCTGGCCAAACTTTTTCGACCTCACCAGAAAATCAGTTTTGACCGCACCAGAAATGAATTTCGACCACACCAGAATCTCCCGATTGCAACACATTTGACACCCGATAGCACCAGAATTTGATTTCGACTGAACTAGAATCTCCTGACCGCACCAGATTTGACTCCCGACCGCACCCCAAATGGTTTACGACCGAATCATAATTTTTCGACCGCACCAGAAATGAGATCTGACCGCACCGGATATGAAATATGACCGCATCAGAATTTTTCGGTCGCACAAAAAATGTGTCCTGACCGAACCAGAATATTCAGAACACACTAGTTTGGACTCCCGACGTTACCGAAAGTGGATTTCGACTGAACCATAATTTTTCGGTTATACCAAGAATTTTCGACCGGGCCAAAATTTTTCGACCGCACCAAAATTTTTTGACCGAACCAAGATTTTTCAACCGCACTAGAAATGAGTTTTGACCGCAATAGAAATGAATTCCGACCGGACCAGAATCATCCGACCGCACCACATTTGACACCCGACAGCACCAGAATTTGATTTCGACCGAACTAGAATCTTGCGACTGCACCAGATTTGACTCACGACCGCACCACAAATGGATTACGACCGAATCATAATTTTTCGACCACACCAGAAACGAGATAAGACCGCACCGGATATGAAATTTGAAACGCATCAGAATTTTTCGGTCGCACCAAAAATGAGTCACCATCGAACAAGAATCTTTAGACCACACTAGTTTTGACTCACGACCGCACCAAAAGTGCATTTCGACCGGACCATAATTTTTCGACCAGACCAAGACTTTTCGACCGGGCCAAAATTTTTCGACCCACCAAAATTTTTCGACCGAACCATGATTCTTCGACCGCATTAGAAATGAGTTCTGACCGCAACAGAAATGAATTCCGAGTAGACAAGAATCTCGCGACTGCACCACATTTGACTCCCAAGCGCACCAGAATTTGATTTCGACCAAACCAATANAGATCACATACCCTTGAAGTGTGCAGTAAAGGTGTTTGATGAAAGTTCATTCCATTTTAAGGGATACAACAGATTGAAATCTGGTGTGGGTGTCACCTTGGATGTGATCGAATTGGTGATTTGAGGAGTTTAATTCAATTTCATCTTATGCTGCCTTTAAATTTGGGACGAATAGATTATTTAGCAAGCGGTGCTCAATTGAAATTAGGAAGCGATGGCCAATCCGTGAATTGTTGGAAGCGGTGCAGATTGAATGTAGTCAAACAATTTGATGCGCTGCATATTTTAATTGATTAATTGAAGCCTGAATTAAGGTTTTAATCCAGAAGCACCTAGATGAATGGATTAATCAAGCGTTGCAGTGATTCCGAGCGATTTCAATGAACAAAGCTTCAGTTCAGGGTGTAGTTCCAATTTGCAGTCTAGGTGTTTGATTAAATTACCTTGAGAATTTGAAAAAAAAAACAGTGAAGCAACAGACTTGCGTGCAGCAGTTGTGGTGCAGTTCTATTATGATGCAGTGATTATTGTTGATCTAAACTTGAATCAAGTGAAGCTGTTGGCATGGTTTTGGTGGTACAGTTCTAAGTTGCATCAAAGGTGTTTGATAAAAGTTCCCAAAGAAGTGTGTATCTAGATAGGTGGGTAGTAGTTGGAATTTGATTAATTGAATGAACCTTTGCTCAATTGTTGTAGTTGAAACTGGTGCTGAACTGCTGGAGTAGGTTGCTACTGGCATTCTGCTGCTTATTTCACATCAATCTTGCTGGCATTTGGACTTGTTTTGTGCATAATTTTGCAACAGTGTGGGGCATTTTTGGTGCCAATTTTGGGTTCATTTGAGGTACAAGAAGCTTTACTTTGGTGAGCCTTTGTGTTGGACGTGGCTGGCTTGGGAGTAGCTGGAACTGTTGATGCAATTGAATCAATTGAAGCGGTGAATTGAATAGTAAAGCAACTAAATTCAATGTTGAGCTATTTTGGTGCATAAATCTAGATCAGTAGATGTGTTTCTGGTGCAGTCATTTTCAAATCTGGTGCATGTTTGGTGTCTTTTGTGCTGCACATCCTGGTTCACTAGTTCCTAATCTAGTGTTATTTCTGGTGCACGGGTCACTATTTTGGTGCCTTTCCTATCCTAAAAATCTGGTTTTTTCTAATCCTTCTTATTTAGAGTCTTTTTGTGTTTTCCTAACTTTGTTTGAGTCTTGTCTATAAATTCCTTTTGAGCTCTATATCCTTGATTCTTGTTTGTAGAGCATAGTATGGTGAGTTGAATTGTTAGAAATTCTTGTTTGTTTGAAATTGAATTTTGAGATTACACAATTAGGAACTAAGTGTAGCATCTATGTTTTGAAAATTCCTTTAAACTTGGATTTAAGTCTTGAGAAATTCCAAGCATAAAGTAGCAAATTGCATAAGAGTGGGTGGATGCCTAACTAGCTTTCATTCATCTCAAGTGTGATGAACATAAAAAAAAAAAAAAGTGCATGTTCCATATTTCTTTTGAGACTTAGATTTAATTTTATTTGAGTTTTCTATTGGATGTTCAAATTAGTTCCATTCATCTAGGTAGTCTTGATTCATTTCTTACAACTTGACTTTTCTAATTGTTTATCTTGCTTGCTTTGTTTTACATTTCTAAGGGTAATTCTAAATGCATTGTTTAGATTACTCTTGTCTTTTTAAAGTGTTTTTCTCTTTGTCATGTTCTTAGTTTGTCATATCTTTTACTCCATTTGGTATAACTTGTTTCTTGAATTTTGTCCTTTTCTAGTTTGTCTTTCTAAATTCTTTGGTTTTGTCTTAGAGTTTTCCCTTTTCTTGACCTCTTGAGTTTAGTGTGGATTTGTTACATCTTTCACTTTCAATGTAAATTCTTGATAGGTTGATTGAGAGTTCTCCTTAAGAACTAAAGAGGGAATTGAGTGAACAAGAGTGCAAATAGACTTTCAAGAGTGATACATGAGTGGTTGAGTGTAAACACTTAGTGAGTGGTGAGGTCCATATTGTTTTTATTGTGCTAACCAGTGTTGTTTTTGTAGGTATGTTTTATCTTGGTGAAAAGATTAATAAATTGGATTGGAAAACATGTAAAATTCCTACTTTTGAAGGAAAGGATGATCCGACACTATATCTTGAATGGGAGAGTAAAGTGGAATATGCCTTTTCATGTTTTGATGGTCTTTTTGAGTCTCAAAAAGTTGCTTTGTGTGTATCCTCATTCGTAGACCATGCTTCAAGATGGTGGGAAGAAAGGAGATATAAGGTGATGAAAGTGCAACGTGTCGTACCGTGCACTTTGCAAAAATATGATTCCCCAAGACAATGATAATAATGTAGCACAGTGGGAACCAAGATATCAATCCGTGGAAGTAAAGAGTAAAGAGGAATAAGAGATAAGTGATTCAAATGAGTGAAAAATGCATGAAATGAATGAAATGCAACCTAAAAATCAAGTTAAGAACTAAATGAACCTAAATGGGGTTAAATTCTATATGATATGAATGAAATGGAAAACAGAATGCTAATTAAAAAGATACAATGCAAATCAGTACAGATTTCACAACTTAACCAACTCAAAATCAAGTTAAGAGCACTCACCTTTGGTCAAAAATTCAAGTTGGTCAAAACTGTGAAGTAACTGCACCAAATGTTAGTAAACAACAATACAAACACTTTTTACAAAGACGTGGTTAGTAAAATATGTACAGAAATAGGGGTTGACTGAGTATCAATGATTTTGGCTAAGTTTGGTGCACCAAAAGTGCACAATTCGGTCAAGTGCAATTATTTTTTATTTTTTTTAAACTCTGGCCGAGCACAAATGACCTAATGGATGAAAGAATGAAGTGGTAAAAATCTGGTTCGGGCAAAGTTGAAGATGGCTAAGCCAAAATGCAAGATCAAGTTCTGACCGAGCCAAAAACTAGCCAAAACTAGCCAAAAATGGGTGGCTCTCGGTCAAGTACTAGATCCAGTCAACTTTGCTGCACCAAGAATGAAATGGTATGTTCAAAATGCATGGTTAGCCGAGGGAAATGATGCTATTTTTGTATTTTGGGGTTTTTAAGTGGGAGATGGCTCAATGGAGGGTGTTTTGGTGCGCCGGTGGCTTGTTTTGTGGCTCAAAACTGACCTAGAAATTGACTAAGCTGGTTTAGACCCAAAAACAGTAGCAAATGAAAGGTATGAATATATGAATGAATATGAATGAATGCACTAAGGAGTATTTTTTATTTTTCTATTTTTTTTTGGGGGGGGGGGGTTTGGTGAAATAAAGTGAAGTGCAATGAATGAAAATGGCCTAAAATCTAACCTAAACTAATGCAGAATTTAAAACAGTGGCAAAGCTCATAATCCTACACTAGAAAAGCATTTTAAAGAAAGCATTAAATCTACCAAATCATCTAAACAAAAGCTTGTAAATCACTAGACTACCAAACGCATGAATGTAAAATCAAAGCAACCAAACGCCTTCCTAGCAAGCAATGGCAACGCACCTAGAGCCACCCTTGGCTCTTGATTTTCTTGGTATTAAGAGTCCCAAAATAGATTAGGAAACATCAAGATTTGCTAGCTTCCACTTCCTATCCGGATAGCATTCACTAGTTAAGGCAAACCAAGAAATCAAGTCCAAGCCATGCTAAGCCCGCAACAACATGCAAGTGGACATTGTTCGGTGTAAAATCCCTAATTCTAACTCAAAGCAATTATGAAAAACAGTAAAAGGAAGATGCAAAGAACACAGAACAGATCATAACACAAGAGCATCAATGAAAGAAAGAAGTGGAAACACATACACAAGTGAAGAACAATGATGCGCAAGGTAGAAGATGAAGGAAGCCATGGATGCGTGAAGAAAAGAGAGAGAACTCGAAAAGCTCTGTATTAGATCTGAATGTAAACTTCACAACTTATGTTTTAGATTTGAGTTTTTACAATATATACTAAAGTACAACTTAATTACAATAGAAACGAATGTACACAATCAAAGTTACATAGAGTATGAAACGTTTTGGCGCACAAGCACACGTGGAATGCATTTTAGCTGACTTAAAACGTGCATATCTTCTTCGTTTTAGCTCCAAATGCGACGATTCAAAAGCCACTAGGAAGCTCTGTGAGTTAAGTTTATAACGCCACCGTTCCCACTTGAATTGGCGTTGTGGCGCGTCTCCATAAATAAAACACTGAGAGATGCTCATTGGGCCAATCCGGCCTGGTGAACCTCACTTAATAAGTTTATATAAATTTCAATTCAGATCCAAATTAGATGAAATCAGCGCCCAATTAAGGCCCTTTAAGTTAGCTAAACAACCCAACAAGTTTCACTTAATTCAGAATTCAATCGAATCCAGGAGCCAAATTTAAATGCATGATACTCATGAGACGCGTGAGCTTGTGCTTCAGCTGCACAAGGGCCAACTTCAAATGCGTGTGGAATCTTCAATTCATGTCCAATTTGCACACTTCAAATTTTGGCTTAAAGCTCTACATGTCTACTTTAATCTGCAACTGGAATTAATGAATTTGAATCTCTGTAGAAATTACAATAAATCAAACAGTGAACCATGTCAGTTTCAGGTTAGTACAAAATAATGCTTAATTTACTGTTTTTATGCACAATTTAGTGTTAAGGCCTCAAATGGTCTAATAACTCAAATAACACTTAATTTATCATTATTAACAACTAACAAACATTAACAAAACATAATTAGATAAATAAAATAAGATAAATATTTGACTCATCAGGTGACAATAGGAAGAATATCACCCATTCGTACATGGTCCGATTTGAAATCTTGTATGAGGAGAAACTTTTACACATATTGCTAAGAGAGAAAGAAGTGTCTTGAGGAAGAAGAGAGGTGCAAGAAAAAGCATGAAGAATCTAGTCGAAAATGGGATGAAGTATTTCAAAGGGCAAAAAGTGAAATAACAAAATATATTGAAAGACAAGAACGAGAGGAGAAAGAAAGGCGAGAAAGAAAGGAGAGAAAGAAAGGAGAAAGAAAAGAGAGAAAGAGAGGAGAAAGAAAAGAGAGAAAGAGAGGAAAAAGAAAAGAGAGAAAGAGAGGAAAAAGAAAAGATAGAAAGAGAAGAGAAAGAAAAGAGAGCCAAGGAAGAAGAAACTAATGATAATATTTGCTCTTATTCTGACTCTATGTTTGTTTGTACATATTCTCCTTTGCAGGAAGTTGATGATGATGAACTTTCAAATGAGTCCTGCAACAATAAAGAGAAGAACATATTGACTTTCATTACTTCCTTGAAATTAATTGATGTGTTTCATGAGCAAATTAAAAATCCTTGTGAATTGTTTGTTGCTTTTGATATGCATACTATTATCTTAGGTAGTGATGCCAAGTCCTTGAATGTTGAAGTGCATACATACCCTTTAGATTTGAATGTTAATGATCAACTTCTGTCTATGTGTGTGAGTGATAAGAAAGTTGATAAGGAGATTGGATATAATATTGTTAGATCTTTAGACTTGATTTGTGGACTAAAAGAGAAAGAAAATTTTAAATATCTGAGTTTGATTGAAGTATTTGAAATTTGTGTGATGAGTTTGGTGCTTTCGTTAATATTTGATGGCTTTTGCAGGTTGGTCTTTGACCTTGGAGGAAATGATCCAACATACATTGAAAATAAGAGATTGGATTCTTATGGGAACCATATCTCAATTTCGATAGCTTTTCTTGTACTTGTCTTTAATTGTTTTAAGCTTGAGTTCTTTTAGACTTATGTTGCTATGTTTATGTGTAGGTAACAAAGAGCTAAAATTCGAGGTCGAATTTCCTCCAAGAAGGGGAGTATGATGAATGCATGGATAGGACCGAGAAGAAAGCTTGAGACTAGAATAGGAATTTTGTAATTTTTTTGTATTTTCTTTTGTGGGCCTTTATCGGGCCTTGTGAGTTTTATACCTTTTTACTTGAAATTGGAGAATTTTTTAGGGTTTACAAATGGGCCTCATTAGTAAATGGGCCTAGTGGGGGAAATAGTATAAATACCCCCACCTTAACCATATGTACTCAGAATTCATATTTTCATAATAAAGCTTGGCTTTTGGTGAGGTGAATTCTCTTTAGGTTCCTGAGTGGAACTTTTGATTCTTATCTTTGAATTTTAGAATTCAGAGTGGCGAATCCGTACTGGAATATCAATCAGTGATGATTGTGGCGTCTTCTCCATTTCTTACCCCTTTCCATATTTTTCAGTTTCAAATTTTATTGTGCGTGAATTTTATCATGGTGAAATTTATCATGGGTGAATATTATTGGGGTCAATTTTATCGTGGGTTAACTTTATCAGGGGTGAATTTTATCAAGGAGGATTTCATCGTGGGTGAATTTTATCGAAGGTGAATTTATTCGAGGTGAATTTTATCGGGGTTGGATTTATTAGAGGTGAATTTTACCTAGCGTGAATTTTGTCATGGATGAATATTATTGAGGGTGAATTTTATCAGGGGTGGATTTTATTGCATGTGAATTTAATCAGGGGTGGTTTTATCGTCGGTGAATTTTATAGGGCTGAATATTATTGGTGGTGATTTTATCATGGTTGAATGGTGAATTTTATCGAGGATGAATTTTTTCGGGGGTTTATTTTATCATGGGTGAATTTTATCGCGGATGAATTTTATTGGGGATGAATTTTACGTGGGTGTAATTTTATTGGTGGTAATTTTATCGAGGTTAAATTTTATTGTGGGTGAATTTTATCGAGGGTGAATTTCATCGCAGGTTATTTTATCAAAGGTGAATTTATAAAGGGAGAATTTTATCTTGGGTGAATTTTATCCTGATTGAATTATATCAGGTGTGAACTTTCTCGGGGGTGAATTTTATAGTGGATCAATTTTATCGAGGTCAATTTTACCGTGGTTAAATTTTATTAGGGGCAAATTATATCAAGGTTGAATTTTATCGGGATTGGTTTTATCGTGAGTGAAACTTATCGTGGGTGAATTTTATTGGGATTAATTTTATCATGGATAAATTTTATCAAAGGTGATTTTTAGCGAGGGTGAATTTTATCAAGGGTGTATTCTATCGGGGTTGGATTTTATCGTAGGTGATTTTTATCGAGGGTAAATTTTATCAGGGATGAATTTTATCCTGGGTGAATTTTATCAAGATGAATTTTATCATGGGTGAATTTTATCAGGGGTGAATTTAATCAAGCTAAATTTTATCGTGTGTGAGTTTATGGTGGGTGATTTTTATAATGGTGAACCTTACAGAGGATGAATTTTATCGGGTGTGAATTTTATGGTGAGTGAATTTTATCGGGGTGAGTTTTATCTTGGATCAATTTTATCAAGGTTAATTTTATCGTGGTAAATTTTAATATGGGTGAATTTTATCGGGGGTGAATTTTATAGTGGGTAAATTTTATCGGGGTGATTTTATAGTGGGTGAATTTTATCGCGGGTGAATTTGGCGTGGGTGAATTTTATCGCGGGTGAATTTTATCGAAGGTGAATTTTATCGAGGTCAATTTTACCGTGGGTAAATTTTATAAGGGCTGAATTATATCGAGGGTGAATTTTATCGGGGGTGGTTTTATCCTTGGTATATCTTATCGTCGGTGAATTTTATCAAGCTCGATTTTATCATAGATAAATTTTATCAGGGGTGATTTTTATCGAGGGTGAATTTTATCGAGGGTATAATTTATCGGGGTTGGATTTTATCGTAGGTGATTTTTATCGGGGTTGAATTTTATCATGGGTGAATTTTATAGGGGTGAATTTTATTTTGGGTGAATTTTATCGGGGTGAATTTTATTATGGGTGACTTTTATCGGCGGTGAATTTTATCGTGGGTGATTTTATGGTGGGTGAACTTTATAATGGTGAATTTTATCGGTGGTGAATTTTATCGTGGGTCATATTTATCATGGGTATATTTTATCATTGCTGAATTTTATCAAGGGTGAAGTTTATAGTGGGTGAATTTGATTGAGGGTGATTTTATTGTGGATGAGTTTTATACGGGGTGAATTTATCGTGGGTGAATTTTATTGCGGGTGAATTTTATCGTGGGTGATTTTATAGTGGATGAATTTTATTTGGGGTGAATTTTATCTGGGGTGAATTTTATCGAGTGAGAATTTTATCATATGGGTGAATTTTATGGTGAATGAATTTTATCATGGTGAATTTTATCTACGGTGAATTTTGTGGTGGGTGGTTTTATCGTTGGTGAATTTTATCGGGGTGAATTTATCGATGATGAATTTTATTGTGGGTGACTTTTATTAGGGTGAAATTTATCATGGGCGAATTTTATCGGGGTCAATTTTATCGTGTGTAAATTTTATTAAGGGTGAATTTTATCGCTAGTGAATTTATCGAGGATGAATTTTATCATGGGTGAATTTTATTAGGGTGAATTTTATCGAGGCCAATTTTATCTTGTTTAAATTTTAGCAAGGATGATTTTTATCGATGGTGAATTTTATCAAGGGAGAATTTTATCAAGGTGGATTTTATCGTGGGTGGGTGAATTTTATCGAAAGTGAACTTTATCGGGGTGAATTTTATCTGGGTTGAATTTTATTGTGGCTGAATTTTATCTTTGTTAATTTTATCGGGGTTGAATTTTACCAAGCGTGAATTTTATCAAGGGTGAGTTTTATTGGGGGTGGATTTTATCGCATGTGAATTTTATTGGCGGTGGTTTTATCGTGGGTGAATTTTATCGAGGAAGAATTTTATCGGGGGTGATTTTATCAAAGGTGTATTTTATCCAAGGTGAATTTTATCGGGATTCAATTTTATCGTGGGTAAATTTTATCGAGGTCAATTTTATCATGAGTAAATTTTATGAGGGGTTAATTTTATCGATGATGAATTTTATCAGGAGTGAATTTTATTATGGGTAAAGTTTATAGCGGATAAATTTATCGTGTGTGAATTTTAAACAAGGTGAATTTTATCCGGGGTTGATTTTATCGTGGGTGAATTTTATTTGGGTGAATTTTATCATGGGTGAATTTTATCAGGATGAATTTTATCGGAGTGAATTTTACCATGGGTTAATTTTATTGCGGTGAATTTTATAGTGGGTGAATCTTATCGTGGATGAATTTTATTGGGGAAAATTTTATCATGGGTAAATTTTATCACGAGTGAATTTTATCGAGGATGGATTTTATCGGGGCTGGATTTATTCGTGGGTGAATTTTTCTAAAGGTGAATTTTATCGGGGTGAATCTTATCGAGGGTGAATTTTATCGGCCTTGAATTTTATCGTGTGTGAATTTATCAGGGTGAATTTTATTGTGGGTGAATTTTATCAAGACGAATTTTTTCGTGGGTGAATTTTGTCGGGGTCAATTTTATTTTGGGTAAATTTTATCAAGAGTCAATTTTATGTAGGGTGAATTTTATCGGGGGTGGATTTTATCATGTGTGAATTTTATCGAAGGTGATTTTATAGTGGGTGAATTTTATCGGGATGCATTTTACCGCGGGTGAATTTTATTGGTTGTGGTTTTATCGGACTTGAATTTTATCGTGCATGAATTTTATCGTGGGAGAATTTTATCGGGGTGACTTTTATCGATGGTGAATTTTATTAGGGGTGACTTTATCGTGGGTGAATTTTATCATGCATCAATTTTATCAAGTGGTGAATTTTATCGAGGGTGAATTTTTTTGTCATGAATTTTATCGGGGTGAATTTTTTCGGAGTGAATTTTATCGTGGGTTAATTTTATTGGGGTGAATTTATAGTAGGTGAATCTTATAGTGGATGAATTTTATCGGGGTCAATTTTTTCGTGGTTAAATTGTATCAGGTGTGAATTTTATCGAGAGTGAATCTTACCGAGGGTAAATTTTATCGAGGATGGATTTCATTGTAAGTGAATTTTATCGCTAGTGAATTTTATCGTGGGTGAGATTTATTGGCGATGAATTTAATCATAGGTGATTTTATCGGGGTCAATTTTATTGTGGGTAAATTTTATCACGAGTGAATTTTATCGAGGGTATATTATATCGACAATGGATTTTTTCGTGGGTGAATTTTTTTGAAGGTGAATTTTATAGTGGTGAATTTTATCATGGGTGAACTTTATCGAGTGTATTTTTGTCAGGGGTGATTATATCCTAGGTGAATTTTATCGAAGGTGAATTTTATCGGGGTGAATTTTATCGTCGTTGAATTTTATCATGGGTGAATTTCATCAGGACGAATTTTATTATGGGTGAATTTTATCGAGGTCAATTTTATTTTGGGTAAATTTTATCAAGAGTGAATTTTATGTAGGGTGAATTTTATCGGGGGTGGATTTTATTGTGGGTGAATTTTATCAGGGTGAAATTTATCATGGGTGAATATTATCGGGGTCAATTTTATCGTGGGTTAACTTTATCAGGGGTGAATTTTATCAAGGAGGATTTCATCGTGTGTGAATTTTATGGAAGGTGAATTTATTGGACGTGAATTTTATCGGGGTTGGATTTTATCGAAGGTTTATTTTACCTAGCGTGAATTTTGTCATCGGTGAATATTATTGAGGGTGAATTTTATCAGGGGTGGATTTTATCGCATGTGAATTTTATCGGGGGTGATTTTATCGTCGGTGAATTTTATCAGGCTGAATTTTATTGGTGGTGATTTTATCATGGTTGAATTTTATCGTGAGTGAATTTTGTTATGGTGAATTTTATCAGAGACGAATATTATGGGGGATGAAATTTACCAGGGTGAATTTTATCATGGGTGACCTTATTGTCGGTGAATTTTATCGAGGATCAATTTTATCGGGGGTTTATCTTATTGTGGGTAAATTTTATCGCGGATGAATTTTATTGAGGATGAATTTTATGTGGGTGTAATTTTATTGGCGGTAATTTTATCGAGGTTAAATTTTATCGTGGGTGAATTTTATCAAGGGTGAATTTTATCGAGGGTGAATTTTATCAAGGGTGAATTTCATCGCAGGTTATTTTATCGAAGGTGAATTTTATAGAGGGAGAATTTTATCTTAAGTGAAATTTATCCTGATTGAATTATATCAGGTGTGAACTTTCTCGGGGGTGAATTTTATAGTGGATCAATTTTATCAAGGTCAATTTTACCGTGGTCAAAGTTTATCAGGGGTGAATTATATCGTGGGTGAATTTTATCGGGGTTCGTTTTATCGTGAGTGAAACTTATCGTGGGTGACTTTTATCGGGATTAATTTTATCATTAATAAAATTTTATCAAGGGTGATTTTTAACGAGGGTGAGTTTTATCAAGGGTGTAATTTATTGGGCTTGGATTTTATCGTAGGTGATTTTTATCAGGGGTGATTTTTATCGAGGGTAAAGTTTATCAAGCTGACTTTTATTGAGGGTGAATTTTATCGTGGGTGAGTTTATGGTGGGTGATTTTTATAATGGTGAACCTTATAGAGGATGAATTTTATCGGGTGCGAATTTTATGGTGAGTGAATTTTATCAGGGTGAGTTTTATCGTGGTTCAATTTCATCAAGGTCAATTTTATCGTGGGTAAATTTTAATATGGGTGAATTTTATAGTGGGTAAATTTTATTGAGGTGATTTCATAGTCGGTGAATTTTATCGCAGGTGAATTTATCGTGGTTGAATTTTATCGCGGGTGAATTTTATCAAAGGTGAATTTTACTGTGGGTAAATTTTATAAGGGCCGAATTATATCGAGGGTGAATTTTATCGGGGGTGATTTTATCCTGGGTATATCTTATCATCGGTGAATTTTATCAAGCTCAATTTTTTCATAGATAAATTTTTTCAAGGGTGATTTTTATCGAGGGTGAATTTTATCGAGGGTGTAATTTATCGAGGTTGGATTTTATCGTAGGTGATTTTTATCGGGGATGAATTTTATCATGGGTGACTTTTATCAGGGTGAATTTTATTTTGGGCGAATTTTATCAGCGGTGAATTTTATCGTGGGTGACTTTATGGTGGGTGAAATTTATAATGGTGAATTTTATCGTGGGTCAATTTTATCGAGGTCATTTTTATCATGGGTATATTTTATCATTGGTGAATTTTATCTGGGGTGAATTTTATAGTGGGTGAATTTGATTGGGGTGATTTTATTGTGGATGAATTTTATCCGGGGTGAATTTATCATGGGTGAATATTTTTGAGGGTGATTTTATAATGGATGAATTTTATCTCGGGTGAATTTTATCGAGGGTGAATTTTATCATGGGTGAATTTTATGGTGGATAAATTTTATCACGGTGAATTTTATCTAGGGTGAATTTTGTGGTGGGTTGTTTTATCGTTGGTGAATTTTATCTGGGTGAATTTATCGATGATGAATGTTATCATGGGTGAATTTTATTAGGGTGAAACTTATCATGCGTGAATTTTATCAAGGTCAATTTTATCGTGTGTAAATTTTATTAAGGGTGAATTTTATCGCTAGTCAATTTATCGAGGATGAATTTTATCGTGGGTGAATTTTATTAGGGTGAATTTTATCGAGGCCGAATTCCAATAGGTAAACTTAAATCAAATGTTCAAATTGTAACATAGAATTCGTCATCCTGAAGTCAAATTCTCAATACTATATGAAAAAGTATAAATTTCGTAATATATTATATGTAGGTACATTTCAATAATAATATATTAAAATAATAATGTTTATATAAAAAAAAAAGTCTATGTCTATAAAATAGTTATGCGAGCACGACGTAAAGATATCCCTAATGGATTTTCCAAATTGTTTGATTGTATAAAAAGTTTTATATTAATAATGCATGATGATTAAACTCCACATAAATAATATAATAGTTTAATGATTACATTTATTTAAATTACTGATGTTGAAAGCTCCTAAACCATACGTTTTGAGTTATTTCAGTACAGGGAAGAATCTAGGGAGGATGTGTAACTTAGTTGGTCATTTCAAATATTATTTTGTACACATTACATGGTTGGTGTAAATAAACTTAAATGCTCAACTGCTTAAAACTGAAGGTTTCTTTTTATTTCTTTCATTTGTATTAATTTCTTGCCAATACTACTGAAAGATGACATGTATATTACTATAATTAAACTAAAACACATCAATAAAACACAAACAAAATAGTTTTTTTTAAAAAAAGGAAATAATAAAAATGAAATTAAAAAATTGTATTTTAAACTTAATATAAAGATAAAAGAAAAATGAATTAATATAAATATTAAAATGGGGTATAAGGCAAATGACGTTGATGGCCTAGCCTTATGCCGTCGTATATAGAGCAAGACAACAAAGAGTAACCAAAACCTAATCCACCCTCATCACAACTTGGTTTAGTTTCAGCTAATAAAATCATAAAGAAGAGAAAGAAAAAAAGAAAACTAATTCTTTATTATAATTTCTGAAAGTCATTCAACATAATACAATATTATAGGGCTCTATTTATAGTTCTGCAGAATACAAACAAAATGTGTACACGTCAGTTAATCTAAACAACTGCTTCAATATCAGCTGAGGCGCATGCAAATCTCTAGCACATTCTTTGAAGTGTCGAAAGCCATCTTTCTGCTCCGTATGCATCTCTGAGAACCCGGTTAATTTCAATCTTGTAATCGACTTCCACGTGCTCCACCCAAGAAACCTATCAGAATTAACCTTAATATCAACAAAAAGTGTTTTTTTTCTTTTTATTGCATACTGTTACATAGAGAGTCGAAATTAGGAAATGACATCCAGGTTCAACAATAGTAAAGACAACTTACGAGGCAACGAATGAAAACAACATTTTTATTCAAAATTGCTCTCAAGATATTTAGTAGCACTTAAATAAGTTAAATTGAAGACATAGATTAAGTCATATTAAAATAATAATTAGATGTATCTCGACTCCACTTAGATAAGGTGTAAATTTTACACATTTTTATAAATCGTCCCAAGTAATATTACTTTATCATAAAAAAAGTCACATTTTCTAATATAATTTTATTTTTATAAAATTATATTTTCTAATATAATTTTATCATTAAAAAGTTGTATTTTTTAATATGATTTTATCATAAAGTTGTGTTTTCTAATACGACTTTATTATGAAGTCGTATTTTCTAATACAACTTTATCATAAAGAAGTCGTTTTTTCTAATATAACTTTTATATAATTTAAATTTCTAATATTAAAATTGTGCTATCATGGATAACTTTTAATTTTTTTATTAACAAGTCATGATATCATGGGTAATTTTAACATAATTTGTTCATATTAAAAAATTTAAAAATTGTATATGATAGTACAATTTTAACATTGAAAATTTAAATGACACATAAACATGATTTATTGATAACGGTTATATAACACTACTTGCATCTTACCCGTAATAAGCTGAACATTCACAACCTATTCTTAAAAGGGTGTAAAATTTGCACCCGACACGTACAAAAGCCCATGGATCTCCCTACAACATATAGATTATAAATAAGTCACCCAACCATGGAGTTTACTCCTTCTAAAGGGTTGAGGCAGGAGGATCCATTGGCACCCTTTACGTTTTCCATTGTAGCAGAGGGTCTAGCTAGCATATATAGTAAGGTAAGCTACTAAAACACAGATGCTTGGAGGGGTTAAGGTAGGAGGCAAGGAGGTGTATGTTGTATTTCGCAAATGATACATTATTCTTATGTGAAGCATCAATGAAAAATATAATGGTTTAATGAAGATCATTTTAAGATGCTTTGCTCAGGATTAAAGGTTAATATCTTCAAGAGTAAAATACGTGGGATTGGACTGTATAAGAATATGATGAAGGGGTTTGCAGTCGTTTTGAACTGTGCAGATGAAGTTACCATTTGTGTACCTTGGGGGCTTCAGGGCAATTTTCTGTTCAATCAGCGTATAGTATTCTGCAGGAAAAACTGATTGGGGGAGATTCAGGATCTTTAAATCACCTATGGAGTGTAAATGCTATACCAAAAACAACACATTTTGTATGGAGGGTAGCCTTGGGCTGAATTGAAAGTGATATAATCTTATTCATAGAAGAGTGAAGATAGGGGATCCAAGATACCCAATGAGTGGGCTACGAGAGGAGATCACTAATCATCTGATTTTCCAATGAGTGATTGCTGTCAAAGTCTGATATTTGTGCTGTCGATGGGTTGGCCTTTCCTCAGCTTTTCCCTGTCAAACTAAAGAGCATATGCAGCAACATTCACTACTACTGCTAAATAAAAGGAGTAATAAGGTGTGGATAATTGTGTGGGTGGCTTAGTTTGGTTCATGTAGAATCAACGAAATGGTGAGCTATTTCGGAATGAAATAGTTGATGCTGATGAAATATTTGTCATGACACAACTAAGAGGATGGTGTTGGATTGTAAACAGAGAGCAAAGCGCTAGATTTTTCTATTCTGATTGGTGCTTGTGCCCCATAGTGTCTCTGAAATATCTACTTGGAAACGCAACTACTGAGATGAGGACTTAATTGTTCACCAATAGGGGCAGGGAATCATTGTAATGGAGCGATAATTGCTGCAGGAATAGTTATGGCTAGTCAAATTACAATAACACGGTCGTGTGAAAAGGCTTAGGGTGAGTGAGAGAATGCTTGCTTGCTGCAACTATGTAAAGGAGGCTTATCATTTTAGTATTAGGAATTTCTTAGTTTGGGTGCTGGTTAGTAGTTGGGGAGCAAGGGGGTACAATTTTCATACAAATGCTAGGCAGGTACCCTGATGCTCTTGTGGGCAATTTGAAATGTTTTAATGTAATAGCTTATGTTGGTACCACTTTTCCCTGGTACAAGGTAATATATAAGGTAACCTATAGCTAGTAACATGAATATATACGTGACATGCAGTCTTAACTATTTTGAGCAAAAGTAAAAAGTTGATATAATTCTGAACTTACCTTGCACAACCCCTGATTCATTTTCTGAATCAGGCACCCAGAAGGACGCCTCCAAACACGACAATCAGTAGTGGTTTTGTGTTTTGAGGAATTAATTGACACATCCACTATCACCCATACACCTACTTCAATTAGTTGACAAAAACGAAGGAAAATTCCGGAGTTGGAACCAAATGATAAAGAATGTCCATTTCTGCATTCATCTGTACAAAGAGCCCTAACTTATCACATTTCGTTGTGATTGTAGCAAAAGACACTATTAGAAAAAGGTTTTTTTACGTCGGTTAAATTGAACATTTAACGTCGAAAAACGAGGCAACGTTGAATCAGGCGACGTTAAATTTAATGTCGGTTATTTTAATAACCGACGTTATATAGTAAATTTTTTAACGTTGGTTAAGTAACTGACGTTAAAATTTTATTATTTTATTATATTAGCATTCTTAGCATAGGGGTTTCAGCTTCATAAGGTTCTTGAGACGATTCTTCTTCAGAGTAGCACGCTTAACCTTCACAGGTCCAATTTTTCAAATGTAGACTTGGTCCAAACAATAAACCTCCCAAGGGACAGTGGGGGTTTCATCGCCCTCTAGTGTTTGAACGAAGACAAGAGGCCTTGTTGCTGCTGCTGCACTTGGGAACCCATTCTCAAAAAGTTAGCTACTAAGAAGGCAGAACCAAACACAAACGAAATGAACAACAAAATGCTCCAGTTTTACTTTGAAAAATCATGGCTCATACAAAAAGAAAAACAGAGGCAAAAACGAGAAAATGAACAACGAAAATGAAAACAAAGGCAAAAAAGAAAAAATGAACAACGAAAATAAAAGTTACCTCCGATTAGAGAGACAGAGCGAAATAGAGGGAGAGAGAGAGCGAAAGAGGGAAAAATGATAGCAAAAGTCGCGATAGAGGAAGATAGGGGAAGCGCGCAACAAAATAGAAGAAATTGGGTTGAGGGGTTTGAAATAATAACCAACAACGTCGGTTACTAAATAAACCGACATTAAATTAATTATTTAATGACTATTACGTCGGTTAAATAAATAACCGACGTTGTTATGTAATTATATTTACAACTTTGTCACCGCGTGTAAAACAACGTTGATTATATTTATAACCGACGTTGTTTGATGACGTTGAATCCCATTATTGTAGTAGTGAGAAATCTCATTAAGCAAGGTTTTGAGGAAAACATACCAACAACAAAGCTCCATTTAGGTTTCTTAGCAAACCACTTTCGAGTTCTTGGAGTGTTCGGGCCCTTTTAACAATTGTTGGGAATAGATGAGACCATTTACGCTAGAAAGATTAGAGTATATATAAATCAATAATCTTTATAGGTATCTATCTACATTTAAAATATGTAGATAAGCAATAAAATACTTGACAGAATAAAAAAAAAGGGTCAGAAATCCAAAAACATGTCGACAAGTTGTTCAACATTCATGTTCACTATTCGTGAATCTCTAGAACACTCTATCCGTGCATTAGGTCCTAAGCAATATCTCCTACCAAGTATCCTCTGGTAACTATCACGTTGAAAAACGAACTTCCCCTCATCTACATTCCTCAACCAGAATGGCTCGTTCATACTTACAAGCTTCTTTAACTCCTCCATAGCATTATTTGCAATCTGCAACATAAGTACACTTTCCAAATCCGTAGTTTCGTTCACGATAGATTCGAACAACATTTCGTTGTTCAAAATTTGAATCACCGCATCCAATTCTTGGTCAAGATCAAAGGCCTTGTTATCCTGAAGGGCCAGGGCATGATTATGCCCTTGAATTTCATCCTCAACAACAGGAATATTGTTACTTTGATTATGAGGAGAAACCAGTGTGGGAATATTTTGATCAAGAGCAGAATGAGTAGGAGGAATATTCAGAAAAAGAGTTGGAACAAGAGCAAGAAAGACTTGATCATCAGGATCATGGATAGGAATGAGTTGATTCCGAGAAGGAATTCCACCCGTACGGTTTTGCAAATTTCCTGGTGAAGCTTCATGTGGGCATTCCCTGAAGATTCTGTGTTTGAAAATCAAAATATCAATTAGCTATAGTTAGATTTAAAATTAATTCAATTGTGAATAATCACCTAAAGTTCAGGACATGTTTACCTACAACACCAGCTCCACCTTTGGGGTTGTTGTATTTATGTATGTGTACATTTAAAATCGTCAAGAAGTTTTGAATCGTAGTAGCAGTTGCAGTTCAGAAATCTTCAGAAATTGGAATTGTGATATGATTTTAAATTCTCAAGACTTTAAGGCAAATGAAGTTTCGAATGAAATTTAAATCTTTAATAAATGCATCTTTATAGTGTCATCTTTTAAGAATTTTTAGTCTAGAACTAAAATTTTCTTTAACATTGTTACATACTTCCATAACATATATAAGGAACTACAGAGACAAACATTAATAGTCAATGCATTTGAGGATCTTAAAAACAGAAATACTGTGATTAATCAACAAAAATAGAGAACTTCCATTAAATTTTAATTTAGGCGCAGTAATAAAGGTTTGAAAGAATTATTAAGATATATCATATAATAAATTGCAGGATCTTTCACTGTTTGGCAGAGCCACACATTTATCATACAATAATAACACGTGTATAAGCATTCAACATAGAAATTACCAATAATATGGCAACTTGAAACTAAAAAGAATGAAAAATGAAAATTCATTATGATATGCTTAAGCAGAAGCAAAGTTTTAACCAAAAAATATTGAAGATGTAAAACAAAAAACCATCACAATCAAATTCAAAATTACTTTCAAATACAAGAGAGTGGGAAAAAGAAAAAAAAATCAAAGATCAACAACATAAATAAATTTATTGAAATAATACCCTCTTTAAAGAAGGATTGATCATACCTTTCCGGTCTAACCACCGTAGCAGGGTTGTGACGTTGGCCATGGCCTGACCAATTCAAGTTTGATGGATACATTCTTCCAACCTTCAAATTTTAAGAGAAAACCACTTTTTTTTTTACTCCTGGTGAGTGTGTGAATGAAAACAAGTGAACTATTAGAATCTTTATATAAGCCAATTCACCTAGGTCTGGAGGGATTTGACAAATACAAATTGGTGTCCACAACAGTCAATAACAAACCCAAAATGCAAAGGCATTAATCCCATTAATTTATGGACAAATTAAGGATTTTCTTTATATTTTATGACTTGATGATATATAGAATTGTGTAATTGTTTTTCTAAAAAAACCTATCCATCAGGCTACAAACGGCTAAATTGGTGAAAAGGTAGAATTATGCAACAGAAAACAATTTGTTGAATGCGTACCATATTTGAAAAAGGATAATTTGGAAGATATAATTTTGTTTGGGATAATTTTTTATTGCTTCATTATTACATCGGAATCATCTGATTTTTTATTAATCATATATTAAATTTTAATTTAAAATTAATTGATACTATTAAAAGCCAACATATGTATAAATCGTATTTTAAAAATTAAGATATGTAATGAAAAATTTCTCTGATACCTAAATACCTATCCAAACAAACACAACTATTAGAATAGATCATAATTAAGATAAATTATATATTTTGAAATTTTTAATTTAAAATCAATTAGTATTAAATTAGTTAACTAATATATATATATATATATATATATATATCGGATTTCAAAAATTGTGATAGATAATTATTTAATTTGATGTTTGGAAAAACCATAGTGACTTATAGGTGAAATAAAAAAACATTTAACCAACATTTCATTTTCCAAGTTAATAATTGTCCTAATTAATTTGAATTCTTTAAAAAAATTGTAAGTTTCACAATTTTTTAATATTAAGTAAAATGTTGCTTAGATAAAGTTTAAAAATAGTCCTTTTATCAAACTAATTATTTGAACTTTTTTATCCTAATGTTACTGAAATGCTAAGGAAAAGGAAAATGACATATATTCTTTCATATTTAATACGTCCACAAATGTAAAGTTATGCTTACAATTCTGAAACTACATATACTCATAAATAAAATATAATTAATACGAAATTAAATATTATATTAATTTATTAAAATGTAAAATTAATTTAAAAATATTATTAATATATTATAATTTATTTTTTTATAATTAATTAAAAATGTTAAAAACTATAAACTAATGATATAATCAAAAATAAAATTTGTAATTAACTAAAACAAACATGTAAGGGTTAAGTTGTATCAGGTTTGGATGGATTTTAGGTGAATTTTAGAACCAAATAACTTAGGAAGGATAAACTTATAAATGAGTTAAATTATCTAATCACTTTCATTTATTTAAATTTTCAAATAACACTCTTCTTCATCCTCAATAATCTCTCAAAAATTCTCTTAAATTATCTCTTTAATTTATTCATTCTCTCTAAAGGTTTTCACTTATTCCTTATTCGTTTGAAAATATGAAGGTATTAAGAGATAGATCTCGACGAGAAGAACGTTTTGTACTTATTGAAATTGTCAATTATATTATTCTAAATATCTTAATCTTTTTAAAATTCTTGGTGGATCATCTTTTTAGGTTCTTGATAAATCTTGATTCAATTTTGTAATAATTTAGATGATTTTACGATTAGGTTCTTCTAGAACTTAGTAGAACATTGAAATCATCTTGAAGTTGAAGATTAAGGCTTGGATTAGATGTAAGAGAAGTTAATTAAACAATGATTGTATGCTAAGTGTTTGATGAAATATTTTTATGTGTTTAAAAGCATGATTAATAAGAATTGAGTATTTTTCTTGAGATTATATATGATAAATATCTAGATAATATTGCATCAAAGATGATTAATGTACCAAGATTTCCCTATTAGATGAAGATTAGATGCTAAAATTATAAATTTTTTAGATTTCTTATGTTGTATGTAACGACTCTCGCTCAAGCAAACTATTTTTGCTCGAGCAATGACGTTCACAACTGCTCTCTAAAGTATTTTCACTTGAGCGTTACTTGAGCGAGAATTCTCCAGTGGCTCTCAAGACCTTTTTCATTTGAGTTAGAGTTTTTTGCTTGAGCGACGAGCTTTCTCGCTTGAACAAGAAACTCTAGAATTGAAATATTATTCTTGAAAATATTTTTACTTAAGTGAAAATATCTCGCTTGAACGAAAATATCTTGTACCTAAAAAATTAATCAAGTTCTAAAATGAATTAAGAGAGTTAATATATATAGATTTTGATATAACATGATGAAATGAGTATTATTTAACTAAATCATTGATGATATGTTGTGAACCTTAGTAATATGTGATTGAAAACTTTATTGATGTGGATTATGAGGATTATATATATATATATATATATATATATATATTTGAGGAATATATTATGAGATATTATGCTATTTATTAAGATGAAATTTGTGGAATTAATATATAAGTGAAATATTGAATATGTATTGTAAAAATTTGGTATTTCATAAATGAAAAATTATGTTACGGTGAATTATTGAAATTATATAATGATGATAATAAATTAGGGAATAATGTATATTTTATTGAGATGATATTTTCTAGATTTGATATTGGTAAAAAATTATAAAATATGAGATGTCACTATATATGTATAGAACTATGGAAATTGAGTTATGACTTATGGTAAATTGTGGAAAATATTATGATTTGTGATGAATTGTGAAATATTATGATTTGTGGTGAATTATGGAGTGAGATTTAATGATGATGACATGAATTATAATTGTGATTTGTGATTGAGGTCATGGAAATTGTGGAAATTGAGTGACAATGGTGTTAAGGTATTGTGATGACAATAATGTTAAGGAATTGTGATGATGGTAGTGGTGTCAAGGAAAAGGGTGATGGCATTGGAGAAAATGAGAGTGGAAATGACAATGGTCACATTGAGACTAGTTTGATATTTTGTGATGATTATTGAATGATTGTGTTCTTTCTATGTGTGAGCTGGATAATTATCACAAGATATTATTTGGTAGTGTACATATGAAAATTTAGAGATATAAGATGGGGTATCCAGACTTCAATAGTATTCTACTCATGTACACAAGAGTACTATGTGGTGAGAAGTTGATGGAAGTTTCAACTACACTTATCATTGGATGGATTGAGTCATCAGTTATTTGATGTGTAAGTGGGAAACCACCCTATCATGCAGTTGCCTATATGGGAGGGACGTGCAATCCTTCAAGGTGAAAAAGACTCGTAGGGGAGATTATAGTAATCCTTCAAGGTGAAAATGATTCAGAGAGGGGATTACCAATTCTGAGGTGAAAAAAACTCTAAATGGATTATGTCCATGACCTTGTAACTAGTATGCATGAACAGGCGTTAACTTCTCAAAGGTCAAGAATTTCATATAATTTTTTAGAAGAGTTTGTTTAAAATATTAGGTGCATGTCAATGAGTGAGTGTGATGAATTCCTAGGATTGAATATGATTATGATAATCTGAATATTTTTATATGATTAAATAAATGACTATGAAAATAAAATTATGAATTATATATTATTATGATTGGTTTTGTTTATATTTATTTACCCTTATTGTTTGTGTTTGTGATTTTGTTAATATTACGATGATCATGCCTTGACATAGGAACAAATACCAATGTAGGTAAAACTAAACAATACCTTCAGATTTTGCTTGGAGTTGATTTAAATTCTTGTGTTGATTTAATTTTTGTAAATTTCGTTGTTGAAAAGTATTCATATTTTCAAGTGATAAACTGATATAGTGAGTATGTTATGTATTTGAACTTTCCACATTTATGATATTTTTTAGAATATTAATACTGCTTAGATTATTATTTTATAGATGTACAATAAGTATTTTTTGGTTTGTTACATTTATAGTATCAAATCTATTAAATTCTTTAGAGTGACCTAGAGTATTGGTTTACCTTGCTAAATGAGTATTTTAAGGAAGAAAATAAACTTGATAAAGTATTGAAGATGCTCACTCAAGACTCGATCAAATATTATTTTCTCTCTTAAAATGTTAGAATTCTTATATGGTGAAAGGTTTGTGTTTCTTTCATGCTAGAGAGTTTGAAGTGTTTTTTTTTTTTTTTGGAGCGACACACTCTTTTATGTCAGATACTTCTGTTGATTTTCTTACCTCTCCAATACTTAGAAATGATTCTAGGGATGGATTGATTGTCTACAAACCACATTTTCATTGATTATGGTCAAAAGATGCTGATTTTCCCAGATCTAGTGGAGAGAGAGTTATTGTCTACTCATCAGATAAAGGGAGCTAAGTGATGGTACTAAGTATTATGTGATTCTTACTTAGATGAAGGTTGAGGTAGAGGCCTAGACGAGAGATATTCTAGTGGTGTAGGAGCCCTTGGACATGTTTCTAGAGGAAGCTCTAAAGATGGACATGTTTCTAGAGGAAGCTTTAAAGATGGACATGGAGTTTTCTATTGCTCTAATACCAAGAGCTGGACTAGTATCAATAACCCTGTATTATATGGCCCTAGCTAAGTTGGCGGAGTTGAAGAAACAGATTGAAGAGTTGTTGGATAAATAGTTCATTAGACCTAGTATTATTGGTGAAGAAGAAAGATAGTGAGTCGACGCTATATATAAATTATCGACAACTGAATAAATTGACAATTAGAAATAAATATCTACTATCGAAAATTAATGACTTGATCAATTAATTACGTGGAACAATTCTGTTTTCAAATAATATTAATGTGTTTTCAAATATATAATATGATAATAATATTCATAATTAAGAAAGCCTTGGTATTGGATTACAAATTTATGGTTTGCGTTTTGCTTCCCTCTATCCTAGTTTATTAACCCAAGAGCTTGTGGATATATAATATAGTTGATGCATTTTTTGTTGGTAGATAGAAGTCGTATCATGCAATTGTAATATGTGTAGTCTAGCTGGTGTTATTATGCTACATAGCATCAATGGTATAATGGTAACAATCTAAATGATTATGGAGAATTTGTTTTAGTATGGGTATATCATATGCAGCATTTTTTAAGTGATAAAAAAGGCATAAACAGATAATGCTTTTCAAGCGATATCATTCTCTCATTGCTAAAATAATCACTTCAAAGGGACCAACAAGTGTTTAAAGAGGAGAAATAATCTGATTTTTGCGTGGGAAAACAAGGTTGTTTATGCAGTTGGAAATTATTTGATATTGTTAATGATACTCTCTATTTCTTTTTAATAGGTGTTTTTAAGATTAAATTTATTTTTATTTATTTTCTTATGATAATTTTAAGACTATATTAATAATTTTTTACCCATTTTATCTTTATTTTTGAAAATTTCAAATAAATTAAAATGTTTTTTTAATTGAAATTATAATTTGTAATTACTTTCATTAATATAATACTTCAATATAATTTATAAGGATTCAGTGTGAGTTAGTTTTAGAAAAATATTGAGTTAAGCTATGAATGCTGAAATTGTTAAGTTTTAAAAAGCACTATAGATAGAAAAATTAAACCTTTCAACTTTCATTATTTTAAAATTACTATCACTCTAAAAATTTTTTCTCTCTAAACACTTTATCTTCTCTCTAACTTTTTTTCCTCATCCTTCATCCTTTTGAAGATTCGAGAGTACCTAGTTGAAGTTTGCAAGAAGTAGATAATTTCTAACTGATTGAAACTTTGATTTAAATAAGTTTTTCTCACTTAAATCTCCTTCTACCCAAACTGCCACTATGTTGCATGTGGGTCCAACCCCTTTGCATATGACTTGTTATTCAACAATATTACTCTATGCTACCTTAGGTTCTTAGTGTTATTTTGGATTTTGAAACTGATACTTAGATCACTAGTTAGAGCACTTGAAACTTTGCTTTATGGAGTGAAGTGCAAAAGTAGTTTTGAACCAAAATAGGTAAGGAAAACTAGTCTTAAGTTAATCCTTATAGTGTTAGAGGAATTAGAAATGGAACTGATTTTGGTGGTTGTTTTGGGATGTTTTCCCTTTGTAACATCCTATTTTTTTTAGAAAAAAAATAATATAATAGACGAATATATATACTATATAATTTAATTCCTCTTGATTTATTTAGTCAAGTAGAAATTATAGAATACGCAACGGAAAAATAAAAGATAAAGGAAAGAGAAAGATAACACCAAAGATTTATACTGGTTCGGGTTAAATCCTTAACCCTACATCCAGTTCCCAATCACCTCAACTTGAGATGATCACACACTCTCACTATCTTTAATTAATTAGAGATTTACAACCACTAATACAAGTGAAACATGCAAAATAGAAAAACTAAAGATTGAGCCTCACTATCTCTTGTAACCCACCAGAGATTGCCACACCTTCCTTAAGTCACACAAGGAATGAAAACACCTTCCTTTAATCATACAAGGAATGAAAACACCTTCCTTGAATCACACAAGGAATGACAAACACCTCCTCTGAACAGCCTTAGAGGATGAAGACAAAAACAATATCACCTGAAGTGTAGATATCAAACTATAGCACCAGCTTAACTCAGAATCTTCTCAAGACTTTCTCTCTAAACTTTCTAACAGCTTGTATATGATTGTAATTGTTGTTACTGTTGTCTTGTGCTTGATGCTTTTACCTTTGTCATCTTCTACTTTTGTAGGCTTTCAAAAATATGACTGGTGTAGAAAAATCTTCAGTTTTAATATTCTTCATCTATTCTGATTTTTCTCACAATAATACTTCTTTGGAAACTCTTGATCTGATGACACCTATTAAAAGGAAATACAGTGCTGTCAATACCCAATTTTGTCTGGGAATTATGATTTTTTTAATATAAAAATATTAAGTACATAAAAAATATTGAAAAAATAAAAAGGTAGAAAAATATATATTATTATTTAATTATGTTTGAAAAATGCTAAAAAAATATAGGATAATATTTTATAGATATATAAAAATATATATTTCTAACACATATTTTAAAAAAGAAAAAATTTACAAAATCATAATAAATAAATAAATAAAAAGAAAAAAAATGACCCAAATAAAAAATAAAGTATAGATTAAAAAAAAGCCCAAATTGAAGGAACCCATGGCCCAAATAATTTAACCTAAGGGTAACCTAAAAGTAAAAAGGAGGCAGTAATAAGAAGGGGTAGGCGGCTGTAAAAAAAGCGGGACACAAGGAAAGGAAGGAAAGAACAAAAGAAAGAGGAGAGGTAAAAAAAAAAAAAAGAAAAAGACAAAAGACGGAGGAGGAGAAGAAGAGAAGAAAAAAAGAGGAGAAAAGGGAGAAGAAAGAACAGAAGGCTTGATAGATGTGAAGCATATCGGGCACAGAGAGTTGTTGCGGTGTCTGGTCCTTCTTCCATTCACCTTCTGTAAGTTAACAATTATAAGTACTGGCATGTTACTTGTGCATTTGCCTGCTGCATCGCCTTTTGAAGCCTGTGAGGTTCTATGACTGTGCCTCCGCACATCTTTACAAATTTTGCCACTTGAACATTGCACATGGCTATTATGAGTTTTTTTTACAAGCTAGAATGTGCTCAGAGAGTTCATTTGTTATTCTTATTCATAAGTTTTACCAAAAATCTATATTTTGTCATTTCTGAAGGAAGTGTTTTAGTGACTTTTGTTTTTAGAACAAATATATACGTTTTCTTTTGGCCTTAAAAAAGGATTGGGCTGGGACATGGGTTCGAGGATATGGGCTTCGGGATTAACAGGTCTGGTTGGGATTTTCTCGGCATGGTGGATGGTGTCAATATTGGCGGCGTGGCACCTTCTTCTAGGATGAGCACGTGGTAGTTAGAGAATGACGAAGGTGGGTTTGTTAGTGGAGATTGTTTCTTGTGGCCTGGACTTGCAATTTCCACACCAGAAAATGGTCTCAAATGAAATGCTTCTTCTTATTTTTGTTTTTTCTATTTTTTTATTTTGGTTTAGATGTAGTGGAGGGCTTGTTTATGTATGAATTTAGGGTTAGTATTTCCAGGGTATAAGTTTCTGTGAAATTTCAACTACAATTATGACTTTTTTTTTATTTGTTTTTTTTACTTCTTAAAAAATGAGGGGATAAATTTTCTTAGTTTCCTTTTGCAATGAAATAGCTAAATTATGTCAAAAAATTATTATTATTATTATTATTATTATTTTACTTATTTAATTAATTTTGTATTTTTCTTTTATTATTATTATCTTTATATCATTTATTTAGTTTCATTTGATTGAATATTTATTTATAAAAAATAATAATAATTAATAATCTAGAAATTGATTTATTATATTTGATTTTAAATTGTGGATATTTAATTTTAAATATAATATTCAATATAATATTATATGAAAATGTTCGTTGTATTATTACATTGATTCTTTGAATTTTATTTTACTTTATCTTTTAATTGGAATTTTTCTTATTGATTTTATTTTATAATAAGATCGTCTAATTATATATATGACTACTCACGTCGTTTTATAGTTAGCATTCGATCATATAAAGTATAATGTTAATATATAGCTTTTGAATAATATTTTTAATATAAAGAGAATTAATTAAGTATAATTGCCTAAACGAATTTATATATTAGGTTACCATAGTTTTATCGTAAGAAGGATAAAAGTTAAGTAGGATCACGCGCATCTTCTTATACCTGATATCCTATCTTTAAGTATATATTTACATTTTTCTTTTAATTTTTAATTGATCTATTTATGACTGATATGTCATTATATATTTTATATTTTCTCAAAGTTTATTCAAATTATAATTTTAATTTTATAAATATTTACTAATGATTCTATAATAAATTTTTTTATATATAAAAAAATTTTAATACCAACTTTTAATATGATTGTGAAATTTATCTTTCTTTCTCATATTAAAAAGTTGTTTAGATGTTTGTACAATCATGTGCATTGTCTTACATTTAATATTTATCTTATATTTAACCTTTAACTAAATTTTATTTAAATAAAATCAATATATCTCGATCTTTTTATGCAAATTTATATAACAATCTATAATATCAATGTATAATTTACACTATCTTGATTTATTATAAGATTGATAAAGAGAATAAAGTATATAATTTATTTTTTTCAAAATTCATTTCTTTTTAAAATTACTAATCATAAAATAAATAGAAAAAAATAATATTTTTGGAAGAACTATGTAACCCTGATTTTTCATTCTAAATGGAAATACGTAGGAGCAAGGTTAATATCTTGTCGGGCCCAAATAAATTCTAATTTAATATTTTTCTTTTTTAACCATAATAATTTTAAAAATTATTTTTATTTTATAATATTTTATTTGTTTATAGGGAAAACAAATATTATAGGGTCATATTTATCTTGCATATTTAATTGAAAGGTAACCGTCTTAAGACGGACGTTGTAGAGTGCTGATACCTTCCCTACACGTAATCGACTCCCGAACCCATTTTTTTTTTTTTGTTTCGAAAATCATTTTAGTTTTTCCATAGTTTTTCTTAATAAACTATGGTGGCGACTCTATTGTTCCCCTAAAAAAGGGAGAACATTATTTTTACATTCGCCGGTCCCGTCGTGACCCCGGTTGCGACAGATGGCGACTCCACTGGGGACATATTGCATAGAGTCAAGCCTAATTAATTAAATATGCAAGATATATGTTCTTGTTGTTTTGTTTTCTCCTTTTATTGTTTTCTATATTGTTGTGTTTTCTTTGCTAGTTATTTGTCATGAATATTTGATTGTTTTTCATTTTTAATATTTTTTGTATATTGTCTTTTCTTTTGCTATTTATTTGCCACAAATAAGTATGTGATTTGACCATTGAATCCTAGGGTAGATGACAACTACTATATCTGTCTGGGACTTTTCTGGTTATTTTGCAGGTGAGGGGTTATGGGTTTGCATCATATGCTCCCTTCACACACACACTATGGCATATCTTGTGCATTGAGTAAGGCTCTACACCCGAGTCTGAGTGAACTTAGAAATAGAGGGGTTGTGTAGCAGCGTCATTTGGGATGTACTTCCTATTTGGCTATTGTGAGAACCCCAGCCAGAGTTTGTTCTCTTTATTGATATCCCCACATCTAGTAGACTTCCAACTGTTGTGGGAAATATCATAAAGCGATCTATAGCTCCGGTGGCCTTATACCTTTAAGATTAGGAGCCATCCTTTGTGAGTATGCATATAAATTACCTTAGATCCCTTGGGGTTACACTTATAAACCTTGATTAGGGCACAAAGGGAGAGAATATGATATCCTGTTACCGCTCACCAATTATCTGTTTTTGCTATTAATGTGCATCATAACCTATCATATAAAAATGTGCATCATGTCCGCATTGTATTTCCTTTAAGTATGGAGTATCTCAAGAGGCATGTTCATGCATTGTGGTACTCATCATGAATGACATTATGTTTGCACCAATTACATCTCATGCATAACATAGTTTCTTTTCTTTCCCTACCATGCATATAGCAAAGTCATACGATTAAGGGGCATTTATTGTTTCCTCATGCATCGCATGCATTAGTTTCTCACTAGTTTCATTATTCTTTTGGTTCTGTTAGGTAAGAGGTTGTAAAGCTTTTTGAGTATCTCACCGGAAGATGGAAATTAATATGGGGTCTGAGGAGAAGAAATGTATTGGATTTGAAATCACTCCCATTGTATTGAACTTATTGGAGGAGTGAAATTATGTTACACGACTTTGACCTTATATTAATTTTCATCTTCAACCCAATCAAGTTGGGAAGTGATACTCATTTAGCTTTATGATTTCTTTATAATTGAAACTTTTTTTCTTTTCTATTTTGTTTTTCCAATCTCGTTAAAAAAATAAAACAGTGTGCGTAAGATAACGGGAAAACCACCGCATCACCGTTATAGGACTCGTGCTAACCGAAAAGCAATGGAAGAGTGGGAAGAAGCTCAGGGAGCTATGAAGGCTGATATCAATCAGTTGAAGGATCAAATGAGCCAGATATTAGAGGTACTAAAGAGTTTGAAGAGTAATGGAGAAACCTCAGCCACAGTAGAGGGAGGTGAGACACCCCTTTACCCCCTAGGTTTTGCTAGTGGTCCCATGAATGTTCAGAGGATCAATGCCCAGGGGAATGTGATGACTGGCACAACATATCCTCCCTATAACCTACAACCTCAGGGCACAAATGAGGGTCAATCGCAACCATTCCCCCCATACGGTCTCCCTCCTGGTTACACTCCACCAGTGGGTGATCAGCCCGAGGAAGATCGAGTTATACCTCAAACAAGTACTCTTGAACCCACTCAAGTACCAATATATCCCCATGCTATACCAAACCATATGAATCCAACCTATGCGATGGGAGGTAATGTGTCCGGAATGGCTGCCTTCCCGAATTCTCATGTCATTGCTCAACCAAAAGCCTTACATTTTACTATGGGAGAAGAATCTCAGTCAAAACCCGTAACCCATGTTACTACTCCAGGGGTGATGATTGAAAAGGTTGAAGCTAAGAACAAATTGAGATTTTAGAAGAAAGACTACGGGTTATTGAAGGGGGAGGAAGTTATGGTTTTGGTGATGCTGCAGGGTTGTGTTTGGTCCCTGACATTCTAGTTCCTCCTAAATTCAAGGTGCCGAAATTTGAAAAGTATAGAGGAATCACTTGTCCAAAAAGTCATCTGACTATGTATTGTCGAAAGATGGCAGCTCACGCCCATGATGATAAACTGTTAATCCATTTCTTCCAAGATAGTTTGGCTGGTGCGGCCTTAAACTGGTACATGCATCTAGAACCTGCCCGCATTTGATCCTGGAAGGATTTGGTGGATGCTTTCCTTAAACAATACAAATATAATGTGGATATGGCCCTTGATAGGTTACAACTACAAAGCATGACTAAGAGGGAAGCTGAGACATTCAAAGAGTATGCTCAACGTTGGAGAGAAGTAGCTGCTCAAGTTGAACTGCCTCTCCATGATAGAGAGATGACAACTATGTTTATTGATACTCTACAGTCACCTTTTTATGAGCACATGATAGGTAGTGTTTCGTCGAACTTTGCAGATATTGTCATCATCAGGGAAAGAGTGGAAATTGGTTTGAAGAATGGAAAAATTACACCCAATCATTCAACTTCATCAAATACAAAAAAGACTACATTCAATACTGAAACAAAGAAAAAAGGAGAAACTCATGTGATATCCCCCACACCTACATGGGCGGGCTATGCACCAGTTCACTATGGACAAGGTTACCCACATTCCACAACCCAATTTCCATATGTCTCCAATGTTGCACCTACTTATTATCCTGAACCCTATCAGCCTAGGATGCCACACCCGCCGCCATCTTTCAACCAACCGCAGTGTCAAAATACAATGTCTCAACCTAAGCAAGCTTGGAGACCCATTTGATAAGAAAGTCTGTCCTCGAGAATTTCATGAGGGGGATCTGGTGTTGAAGAAGATTTTGCCAGTTCAAAAGGATCATAGAGGGAAATGGACTCCAAATTACGAAGGGCCTTATGTGGTGAAGAAGTCTTTCGCAGGGGGAGCTTTAATTTTGAGAAAAATGGATGGAGAAGACTTAAATCTCCCAGTCAATTCTGATGCAGTCAAGACGTATTATGCTTGAGATGAATGTTACAATGATTGGGAGTAATGTGGCAAGATGTTGATGTTGTTTAATTCTAGGATTTACTGAAATTTTTTCTCTTGTCATAGTCTTTCTAAGCCAAATTTCTTGTTATACCATTGTACATACACAAATTCATCAACTCTATTTTATGAGTTTGCTCAATGTCATTTTGTTTATCTCTTGGATTTAAATGATTGTCCACTAAGAAACACCATGGGTCAGCTTATAGTATAATGAAGAGAATTGATTCATCCCATAATTCTACAAGATTTCGCTTAGCATGAGTCCTAAAGGGTGTCGCGATTAAAAAAAATCTGTCGTATTTGTTGTTTTCCTTAACAAATGGTCAAATTCATAAAAAAAAAAAAAAAAAGAGGATAGTAAGAAATGATGTGATGATTTTCCGTGGTTTAATGGATCAATAAGAATAAAGTTTTCTTTTGAAGAATTGATCTAATTCATGTACTTGAAAATTCTTCAGTCTTTGTATTCCAAAATAAGAAGAATTGGCCTTATAGTGTTTGTGAGTTTTTTTGTGGTCCCAGTTGTGCAAGTTAATACATTAAAGTCTCATACCAGGACATTTTTCATGTCGGACATTAATTGATTTTTTAGGCAAGTACTAAAAAAGAGAGGGGTGTGCTAGATCGAAAACCTGCAAGGTCGGTCTAGGCAAAATTAAAACAAAAGAGCAAAGAAGGAAATAAGAAAATATGTTGAATCTATCTTTTTGTTGTAGAATTAACTTTTATGAAAATAAGAAAAAATCAGGATTTGACATGAGATATGGCCATGTTTCTTTATCCAAAAATAATAATAAAAATCCTTTGTTACCCAATTTGAGCCAAAATAAAATAATATTTTCTTGTCTTTCAAATCACCCTTAAACAAAGATCACCCTTACTCTTAGGGCCAAGTCAAGTGCATCCAATGGTTTGTATAGAGAAAAAAAGAATGAGCAAATAAATTGAGTAAAAAAGAAAAAAAATTCCAGAAGAAAAAGAAGAAAAATTCTATAAGAAAATTACAAAAATAATGATTGGAGGTGTCATTGAAAAGTCAGGCATGAAAAATATTCATGAAAATGAATTTCGAGACAGAATATCTAATGGAGCATTTAATTTGTGATCCTTGTTTCAAATAACCCTTAAAGTACTTATTTGGGTCTTTTTATCCTTTTCTTCATATCCCTTAGCCCTTAGCCACATTACAAGCCTATTAAAAGTCCATATTGATCGATGATCGATTATTTTTGTTTTCATAAACACTAATCCTGCAGCAAAATAGTTAGATTTTAACATACTGGTAAAAAAAAAATGAAAAAAATGCAAAAATATGAAAAAAAATGAAATTTTAGTACTTGCCACCATAAATACTTGAAAAATGTCCAATTGATAAATAACTAAATGAGACTCAGATTGGAGCAATTTATATTTTTGTCTTGTTCCCCAAACCTCATCTGTACATGGGTAGTTAAGCCAATTCTTCCAAAAAAAAAAAAAAACGAAAAAAGGGGCTACTTTATACAGCCTAGCTCTATTTTGTCAGCTCTTATCACATCTGTTTACTCCCTTCCTATTTTACCTCATACATTGGTTTTAAACCTTTGTCAAGGAAGTAGAGTAATAAGTCACATCGTTTTGTTCGTGTTTATCCATCCACATGATACGATGCTTGATTCCAACATGCACATGAATTAATAATGCTTCAAAAGGTTATACCTTGTTCTATACATTAAACCACAAAAGTTACAACATTCATTTTTTCAACCTTTAAAAAAGAATAATAATGGAAAATACCAGAGATGTGTCATTGATGACAAGAAAGAGAGGATTATATGAATTTGATATTTGTTGGGGAAGCAATTGATTTTGAAGTTAGCTTTTATGCAAAGAGAAATAATAATAAAAAAAAAAATGATGATGAAATCAAAAACAAAATTGAGACGTTTTTATCACATGCATTCATGCATAGTAATATTTTAGATCAATTCATGTTTATCATTAGAGTCTAGTATCGCCTTAGTACCAGCATGTTCATTCATATTAGAATCCTGTACCTGCATAGCATCTACATTGGGATCTATTTGTTACTTAACATTTATGCTTTCAAGTTCACTATACCTCTTGTTTTTCTATTAGATTGAGACCCGCTTCATTCATATGAATGGTCATCGAATCTATTTTTCTGTTAGATCGAGACCCGCTTCATTCATATGAATGGTCATCGAATCAGTTTTTCTGTTAGATCGAGACCCGCTTCATTCATATGAATGGTCATCGAATCAGTTTTTCTGTTAGATCGAGACCCGCTTCATTCATATGAATGGTCATCGAATATATTTTTCTGTTAGATCGAGACCCGCTTCATTCATATGAATGGTCATCGAATCTATTTTTCTGTTAGATCGAGACCCGCTTTATTCATATGAATGGTCATCGAATATGTTTTTCTATTAGATCCAGACCCGCTTCATTCATATGAATGGTCATCAAATTAGTTGTTTTGCTTTGTTAGATTCAGACCCGCTTCATTCATATGAATGGTCATCAAATTAGTTGTTTTTGTTTTGTTAGATTCAGACCCGCTTCATTCATATGAATGGTCATCGAATAAGTTGTTTTTCTGTTAGATCGAGACCCGCTTCATTCATATGAATGGTCATCGAATCTTTGCTCTTTATATTGTCGGACCAGGACCGACTTCATTAATATGAATGGTCTATTTGTTTTATCTTTAGATTGTGACCCTCTTCATTTATATGGATGGTCTTTGATTTTCTTTTCTCTTATTTATATTTTTGTCTTGGAAACCCGGACGAAATTAGTATCTCTATCTTTACTTATCTTTTACAATGATGATATGTGAATATTATATTACATATCATCTTGTAAAAGCCAAGTAAAGAGGGCAACTGTCAATACCCAATTTCGTCCGGGGATTATATTTTTTTTAATATAAAAATATTAAGTAAATAAAAAATATTAAAAAAATCAAAAGGTAGAAAAATATATATTATTATTTAATTATGTTTGAAAAATGCTAAAAAAATATAGGATAATATTTTATAGATATATAAAAATATATATTTCTAACACATATTTTAAAAAAGAAAAAATTTACAAAATCATAATAAATAAATAAATAAAAAGAAAAAAAATGACCCAAATAAAAAATAAAGTATAGATTAAAAAAAAGACCCAAATTGAAGAAACCCGTGGCCTAAGTAATTTAACCTAAGGGTAACCTAAAAGCAAAAAGGAGGCAATAATAAGAAGGGGTAGGCGGCTGTAAAAAAAGGGGGACACGAGGAAAGGAAGGAAAGAACAAAAGAAAGAGGAGAGGAAAAAAAAAAAAAAAGACAAAAGACGGAGGAGGAGAAGAAGAGAAGAAAAAAAGAGGAGAAAAGGGGAGAAGAAAGAATAGAAGGCTTGATAGAGGTGAAGCATATCGGGCACAGAGAGCTGTTGCGGTGTCTGGTCCTTCTTCCATTCACCTTCTGTAAGTTAACAATTACAAGTACTGACATGTTACTTGTGCATTTGCCTGCAGCATCGCCTTTTGAAGCCTGTGAGGTTTTATGACTATGCCTCCGCACATCTTTTCAAATTTTGCCACTTGAACATTGCACATGGCTATTATGAGTTTTTTTTACAAGCTAGAATGTGCTCAAAGAGTTCATTTGTTATTCTTATTCATAAGTTTTACCAAAAATCTGTATTTTGTCCTTGCTGAAGGAAGTGTTTTAGTGACTTTTGTTTTTAGAAAAAATATATACGTTTTCTTTTGGCCTTAAAAAAGGATTGGGCTGGGACATAGGTTCGAGGATATGGGCTTCGGGATTAACAGGTCTGGTTGGGATTTTCCCGGCATGGTGGATGGTGTCAATATTGGCGGCGTGGCACCTTCTTCTGGGATGAGCACGTGGCAGTTAGAGAATGGCGAAGGTGAGTTTGTTAGTGGAGATTGTTTCTTGTGGCCTGGACTTGCAATTTCCACATCAGGGAATGGTCTCAAATGAAATGCTTCTTATTTTTGTTTTTTTTTATTTTTTATTTTGGTTTGGATGTAGTGGAGGGCTTGTTTATATTTGAATTTAGGGTTAGTATTTGCAGGGTATAAGTTTCTGTGAAATTTCAACTATAATTATGACTCTTTTTTTATTTGTTTTTTTTACTTCTCAAAAAATGAGGGGATAAATTTTCTTAGTTTCCTTTTGCAATGAAATAGCTAAATTATGTCAAATTATTATTATTATTATTATTATTTTACTTATTTAATTAATTTTGTATTTTTCTTTTATTATTATTATCTTTATCTCATTTATTTAGTTTCATTTTTTTTATCCATTGAATATTTATTTATAAAAAATAATAATAATTAATAATCTAGAAATTGATTTATTATATTTGATTTTAAATTGTGGATATTTAATTTTAAATATAATATTCAATATATTATTATATGAAAATGTTCGTTGTATTATTACATTGATTTTTTGAATTTTATTTTACTTTATCTTTTAATTAGAATTTTTTTTATTGGTTTTATTTTATAATAAAATTGTCTAATTATATATATGACTACTCACGTCGTTTTATAGTTAGCATTCGATCATATAAAGCATAATTTTAATATATAGCTTTTGAATAATATTTTTAATATAAAAAGAATTAATTAAGTATAATTGCCTAAATGAATTTATATATTAGGTTACCATAGTTTTATCGTAAGAAGGATAAAGGTTAAGTAGGATGACGCGTATCTTCTTATACCTGATATCCTATCTTTAAGTATATATTTACATTTTTCTTTTAATTTTTAATTGATCTATTTATGACTGATATGTCATTATATATTTTATATTTTCTCAAAGTTTATTCAAATTATAATTTTAAATTTATAAATATTTACTGATGATTCTATAATAAATTTTTTTATATATAAAAAAATTTTGATACCAACTTTTAATATGATTGTGAAATTTACCTTTCTTTCTCATATTAAAAAGTTGTTTAGATGTTTGTACAATCATGTGCATTGTCTTACATTTAATACTTATTATATTTAAATATTTTTATATCACCTATATATAAAATAATCATTTAAATATATGTATGGCTATACGCGTCATCTTATATTTAACCTTTAACTAAATTTTATTCAAATAAAATCAATATATCTCGATCTTTTTAAGCAAATTTATATAACAATCTATAATATCAATGTATAGTTTACACTATCTTGATTTATTATAAGATTGATAAAGAGAATAAAGTATATAATTTATTTGTTTCAAAATTCATTTCTCTTTAAAATTACTAATCATAAAATAAATAGAAAAAAATAATGTTTTTGGAAGAACTACGTAACCCTGATTTTCCATTCTAAATGGAAATACGTAGGAGCAAGGTTAATATCTTGTCGGGCCCAAATAAATTAGAATTTATTTGGGCCTGACAAGATATTAACCTTGCTCCTACGTATTTTCATTTAGAATGGAAAATCAGGGTTACGTAGTTCATTATAGGGTCATATTTATCTTGCATATTTAAATGAAAAGTAACCGTCTTAAGACGGACGTTGTAGGGTGCTGATACCTTCCCTACACGTAATCGACTCCCGAACCCATTTTTTTTGTTTCAAAAATCATTTTAGTTTTTCCATAGTTTTCCTTAATAAACTATGGTGGCGACTCCATTGTTCCCCTAAAAAAGGAAGAACATTATTTTTACGTTCGCCGGTCCTGTCGTGACCCCGGTTGCGACAGAGTGCAAATACGAAATATATATTTTTTATAACAAACGGAATATTCCCTTTTATTTACGAGATGATATATTTGGTTTTATAACTTCTTATTTAAATCTTCATATAGTATTTCATTTTTATCTTTCAAATAATATTTCAATACTTGATTTCCATATTAAATCAACTAGCCGTTATACGATATATTGTTCTTATATATTTATAGAATGTTATATAAGCGGCATTTCATTTAACTTTTTTACCAATTATAAGATAATTATTTTATAAACGCTTTTCTATTAACCTTTGATTTATTCAAAACTTATTTTCATCTATTATCATCAAAACATATTGTATGCATGTTTTCTAATAGACCGTCCGGGTTCTAACACTCGAGGCGTCTCACGTATCTTTATTCGAGGTAAGAGAGGGAGTGGGGAATGTCTTATATATGGATACTTATAGAATTTTGGGTAGAGAGGCAACTCCTAAGCCTCAATAGGAGTTTGTTTGTTTTGAGATAACCATAAGCCCTGAATATAATTTTGGATAAATTATGAATTATGGTGTTTTTAGTGTATTCATAAACTTTATATCATATTTAGGAAAAGTTATGATCATTAAGTGTTAAGTTTGAATTTATCATTTAAATATGTGAGAATATATTGGATTGACGTAGAGATATTTTGCTTTGAGATTACGGCTCTATTTTGGTAGGCTTTTGTTACGAATTTGGAAAAGAGGTTTTCATCAAAGTTGTAGCCCTAGATGTTAGCTAACTAATGGCAATAATTTCATTCATAAATAGGTTTTAAAATGAAAGATATGATTCTTTTAGTGATTAAAGGTTATGCTATCAGGAATAGAACAAAAGTTTTTGTTTTTCTTAATTTAAATGAAGTGAACGTTTGAATCAAATTTTGAGATAAGAATAAAAGTTTTAGATAGTTTTGTTAGCTTTGAAACAAGATAAGAATCAAATTAATAGGATAAGTATAATATTAAATATTGATTTTACAACGAAGAAATGTTATAGAAGAATAGAAAAAAATAAGAAAGATATCTTTAATATAAATGATGATCTAATATGTATATATAAGTGAAGATATATCTTTAGTATAGGTGATGATAAATTATTATAGGAATGAGATGTTGTGAAAATTTGGGTTGAGTTTTGAGAGGCCCGTGATATGAGTTCTTGAGTTGTTTGCGAGTTGTTGGTATGAGAAGTCTAAGCAGAGGCTTAGCCGTGTGAAATCCAAGTTATGCTAGGTCATTTGAGAAGTCTAAGCAGAGACTTAGCAGCATGAAAATCCAATTTATGCTTGGTCATTCGAGATATGCATTTATGTATGATGCATTGGCGTGTAAATATTTCATTCATTCATACTTCCTTGGGGGTAGATGTGATCTATGAAGGAGGGTCTTTATGGTCTTCTACCTTGACCTTGAGGATTTTAGAGTAGGGAACCTCTCATTTGAGAGTTGAAATGAGCGGCCACCATGACCAACTATACTATTCCTACTGGCTCCTATTAGACTCGTTCTAGTGAGAGTGGATTGTGAGGATCTTTTGATCTGGTTCATGTACTCCTGGACTACTCATATGCATTCCATGCGATGGTACCACATGCATTTGGAGATAAGAGCATAAGAGCATTAATGCATGGAGATAATTGAGTTTGTGATTGAGTTTGTGATTGAGTATGTATTGGTGCGTGTGATGCGTGTGTCTAGTTCTGCCTATTTTCTTATATGTACCTATAACATATGTGAGATATATTCCTCACTCTTCTATTTGTGCGGTAGGTATTTTGTTTGGGTTGCATATTCTTATAGATGAGCATATCTGTGATGAGGACAAGGAGGAGTTGACTGATGAAGCATAGATTTTCTATACCTTGATCTTTGGGGATGTTCTGATTAAGTGTGACATCGAGACATAAAGAGATTATTTATCTTGAAGAAATTGATTTAAAGTTTTATAGTTAAGAACTTATAAAGGCTATTCCAATGCCTGATAATATTTTATTTGATTTTCCACCTCTAAAAAGGGTTATTATGGTTACTGGATGAATAGCGTGGTAGCGTGAAGGTGCATGCATAGGAAAGTTCTAACTAGGAAAGACTTAGTATTTAAGAGTTTCATTAGTGACCCACTTCTCTTTCCTGAGAACTTATTAGGTGTACTGGTTCACGATCTATCGCTATTGCTCTAGTAGGCAATATTACTCATAGTAAAAGTTTTATTTTGAAATCTTATTTCCTGATTTTTGTAAATTTTTATTTATGAAGTAAATATATTTGAATTCTTTTACTTTCATTTTTCAAAATTTTCTATTTATGAATTAAAATTTTTTCGGGGTAGAAGGGTGTTATACCCTTGGGTCAGATTATGAAATTTTGCTTTGATGAATGAATGTGCACTCTATCCAGATTTGAGGATTACTCTATGATTTATGAGATTTTCAAGTGTGATGTTGTTTTCAATTATGTAATTTATGTTACACTGTGTGTTTGTGAATTTGGAATGAAATCTATTATGTTGCTGGGAAAATCAGAATGAATTCTGCAGCAAATTCGGGTAAAGTTTGCTTCAGACAATCTATTGAGTAAACTCTGGGAATTGAAAACAAGGGCATTTGAATGGTTGTTGTTGTGGCCGGCTATACCTGAATTTGTTGATGATGTGAACCTGATTTTCTTATTTTGAGATTGATTTGTGCTAAGTTGATGGTATAGTGAATTAATTCGGACTTGGAACTATGATGAAATTTATTTGAATTGAATTGTATGGAAAGGTTAATTTGGTTCAATTGACTCAACCATTTCTTAAAAGTAAAGCCCTAATTGTAGGCCTATGGAAGTACTCCAAAGTGTTAATTAAGAGGTTGAGTCAAATGAACCAAAATGACCATTTTGTAGAATTTAAATATGCATAATTTTCGCTGAGCGCATTGACCTTGTCCTAGAATAGTGAATTTCTTGTGTTTTGAGGCATGATATAGACATGAGATGTGGAATTAAATAATGATATTTATGTTGACATAAGACCTTGGTGCTCCTATTGAAGGGAGCTTGATTTGATGAATGAGTATGATTTTGGTAATGTAGTGTGTATGGATTTAGGGATATGTTATAGGATATCCAAACCTTAATGACTTTCTAAGTCACATAGATTAAGATTGTTATGTGATGAATGTCGATGGAGATCTTGTAAATTATCTTCATGATAGTTGGTGAGATTATCCTGATGTGAGATGGGTGTGGTGATGTATTGTGGATGATCCTGGGGTGAAAAAGACTCAGTGGTCAGTTGGCTAAACTCATGGTCCCATACATCAGGTGTTAGCCCTAAATATTTGAAATCCACACAGTCTTCTAGAAGATGTCAGTCTTGATTGTGAATGTGTTTGAAATGTGTAAAGTCTTTGGTAGACCCTTACACTTGTATAAAATTTTAGACTTACTATTGAATGATTTTATGAATTTCTTATAATTTACCATGTTTCAATAGCTTACTATTTTATGTTCTCTTTTACATGTGTGTGAACCTACTATGATCGTATTTTTTACACATGAGCAAATAATATGGTAGGTGGTGATTTTTATATGAAAATTGAAATACATTAGGCATGAGGATGAATGTATAAAGTTTAGCAGTATAATATTAAATATTTATATTTCTTTTTTAAAAAATAAAAAAGATAAATGTAATAAAAATAATATTTATATTTGTCTGTTTGATACATAAACTGAATTTATTAAAATAAGTAATTATTTTTTGTATGTGATATAATTTATTATATTTCACCTTTTCATCAATTTTGTTAAGAATAAATATAATTTATTTAATTTCAAAATAAAGATACTAAATTAAAATTATAGAGAAAAAATGGAAGATTCTATAAATGTTTATCCTTGTATTATAAAAAATTGAAGACTTGTTAGAAAATACGGAATATGATGATACTGACTAGGGGTGTTCGCGGTGCGGTTTGGTTCGATTTTTGGCTAAAATATATCTGAACCAAATATAAAAGTTATTTGCGGTTCGGTTTGGTTCGGTTTGAAATAAAAAAAAATCCGAACCAATCCAAATCAATTTTAGCGGTTTGGTTTGGATCGATTTTTGCGGTTTTTATTTTTAATTTTATTTTTTATTAATAATTGAGTATTTTTAGCCTTTGAAACCCTGAACTTGACCCACAACCAAGTGTTCAATTGGATTAAAACAAAATAAAATTACAGTAATGGAATTTTTCAAGTAAAGGAACACTAAGACGCGTTTAACAAAATATAAGCTGCAACAAATGAATATTACTAAAAATAAAAATAATAATAATCTTAGTAAAATCGAAATTAATTGAAAATAGAATCCTAAACCCTAAAATGAAATCGGAAAATAATATAACATTTATTCAATGAAAATCGAAAATGAATCATAAGACAAATTGATGTGGAATTAAAATTAAAATATGAAAAATGAAAGAGGAAAGAATAAGAAATGAAACATATTAATTAGTGAATGAAATAAAAAAAAAAAACTTACCGCTTAGGATAAATAGAATGATTAGATAGAAGGTGAAATGGTGTGGTGAAGATAATGAAATCAGAGTAAGGGAGTTTCAAGTAAGGAACCCTAAAATGCGTCTAACAAAATGAAAATTGTAATAGACAACAGTAGGTTTTATTTACAAAATAAAATTAAAGATAAATATAATATTATTTAATAATTGCGGTTTGGTTTGGTTTGGTTCGGTTTTGAAATACCAAACTGCAAACTGAACCAAACCGCGCGGTTTTGAAAAAAAAAATCCGAAGTTATTAAAAAATTTGCGGTTTTTTGAATCGATTTTCGGTTTTTTTTTGGATCGATTCAATTCTGAACACTCCTAATACTGACATATGTTTTCAAGAACATAAAATGAACAAAATTAGAGATCCTCGCATAATTGATTAAGATATTGATTTTTCTTTAGTTGAGAAAAGAATTTTTTTACAACAATATTTAAATTTGGCAAAAAATACTGAAAGTTTTTTTATATAAATAATTTGAGCATTTTCGTTTTCAATTTCTGCATTTAGAATATCAACATTTAAATTTTTATAAGTAATCTATTTTTCTTAATCATATTTTTAGAGTTGTGATTTTTTTAAGTGAAGATTCAAAATATATAAAAATAAATTAAGCGCGATGTTAATTTTTTGTGTGAGAACCTAAAATTTTCTAATAATTGTTTAAATTAAAAATTTTATAATAAAATTATAGAACTAAAAATATTTAGAGGGAATTTTATTTTCATCCAAGGGAGAGAAAAGTATTTAAATACTTTAGAGATTTCTCTTCGATAAAGAGAAAAGTAATTTACATTTTATTAAAAAATATGATAAATTAGAGAATATAAAATATCAATAATATTAATGAAAAATAAATAAATTTATTATAAATTATGAGATTTAATATTTTTATTAATTTGTATAGTAAAATTATTAAAAAAAAAAAAAAGAGGAAATAAAAGTAATAATAGCTTTGCTTTTGTTTAAAAAGGAATAGGTGGAACTGCATAAATCAAATTTTGTATCTTTGCATCAAAAAATGTTATAAGTCAATGTTATGCCATTTTTCTTTTACTATTTTATTAAGATCTACTTTTATTAGGAAATATATAATATAATAAGAAATATTGTATATATTTATGTTCCTAAATAGCAAAATTTTGTATATATTTATTAGATTAGATCACATCACACGAACAATATATGTTGCTATGTCTTCAAACTAAGAAATATTATGTATTAAATAGGATAAATGTTTTTCCCCTATAGTACAAGAAATTTCCACCTTAGTCGCAGAATATTTTTTAATTATTTCATTACTTTAATTTATAAAATTTTACATCATGTTATATATTTGTTTATATTTTTCCTATTTTAAATTGATAAATTCAATTATTTAATTTTTAAAAATATATAAATTTAATTATTTTTTATAGCTAAATTTAATATTTAGTGATATTTTTACTGTTATAAAATTAATAAAGTAACTAAAAATTAATAAAATATGTGATTTTAATAATTTTTAATATTTAAATTTAATATTTTATAATGTTTTTTTATCGTTAAAAGGATTAAATTCAAATTTTAAAAAATAAATAAAAACTAATTAATCATTTTTTAAAAGAGATAACAAAGTCTAATTTTAAGAAAAAAAAATATTTAATATTATTATATATTATTATGGATTATTAGAAGAAATATAAAAAAATTTGGTAATAATGTAAGTGGTTTAATAATGATGATCCAATATATTTAATAAATTTATTAAAATGTATTAAAAATAATGTTAAGTTTAATTTATTTTTATAAAATTAATTTATAAAATACAATTTATATTCATTTATATATATATTATATATTAATTTGATTTTTTTATCGACGTGTATACATAACATAACGTGTGAAGTGGTTATATTAATATTATAGCATTATTATTCATAATTAGGTTAACTGTATATGATTGAAGAAATTTTTTGCACTGCAGATCTCGATTGATAAACTCTAATTACATATAAATAATCAAATTTTTTTAAACACCCTGCAAGGAAATGTTGAATTCAATGTAACTAGAGACACTTTAGAACATTAACAAAAACTCCATGTTTGTTTATTCCAAAAATGAATGTACATTTCTCAAAGATATTACTTGGAATCAGAACAATTCAAAGCATGTTTAATATTCTCTACTGTTGAGGTGACAAGTGTATTAACATTAGCAACAAGTTCAACGTCTACCATGCTCATTCTAGATGGACTAGAAGCCAAAATCTGAAACATTAGAGTCACCAACGAACCTCCTGATTTGCCAGGTTCTCCAGATTGTCCTTCAGAAACATCATCGGATTGGCCATCCATAGATATGGTGAATCCAGAGGGAAGAATCGGAAACGGTGACGTTTCCTCTCCATTCATCACGAAGTTTAATGCCTTCATATCAAAAGGAGCGTATACCATCATACATCCCAAAGCATCTGCATAACTTTCTTGCAGAATCACTATATTGTTCTCTTTAGGGATGAAAGGCTGCACCACATAAAAAAAATTCAAATGAAGTTCCATAATACTTCTCATAGTGTCAACTCAACATGTTTGGCACTATGAAAAATAGAATAGTTTATAAGCAATTCAAGAAAAAAAAAAAAAAAATGCAAAATGCATTCCTTTCACTAGAATAACTTTTCTGTGGAGTATGTTTTATTTATGTTTTTCTTATTTCAATTTGTTTAAGATAACCTTATGTTGATAAAATAACTAGCATAATCAAAACAATCTATTGAACCCTAAATTATTTCACTATAACCTCCTTTGAACCAAAAATAAGCTAAAAAAATAATAATTCATGTGCATAACAAGTTACAAAATCTAATCTAGATACATGTCATTTTAATTTCATTAAATAAACTACAATTTTTTAGATCACTGGTGAATGTTTGTCTAAAATTGGAGGTTAAGATGGAAAGGAGATATGATTAAGAAATGAAGAGAGAAAAAGTTGTAGTGTGTTATATGAAGGAAAAGGAAGAGAGATGGAATGAAATTGAAGAGAAAGTTTATTTGCATTTAATATTTTCCTTGATTCATGTTTATTGACACTGAAACACGTATTCTGAGTCTCCACAATATGTTTCACGTAACCCATTCGGAGCAAAATCTTTAGTTCGAGAAAAAGTGACGTTGAAACACACTATGGGATCTATTTTTGATATAAACCTGATTGATTTCTAAATAGAGCATGGAAACATGAAACTGAAATAGAAATAACAGGTACGTACCCGCATGATTGAAACACAGTTTCCAGGATTACTTCCAGTTGTGATGCGTTGAATCTCGTGTCCTGCATTGCCAGAGCATAGAACATCCCACTACAACGAAAATAACATGGAAGTGTTAATGATTCTGCGATGCAAGATTAAGATTTACTATCAAATTTCAGGGTTTGAACCTTAGCTCGCTTCTTGTCATCTATCAAGTAGTCAAAAACATGTTGTGGAGAGAGAGGAAGCCGAAAGGAGGTAGCTGCACTGAGAATCATGCCTTTAGGCTCACCTGACTCGTTCATGTTCATTCGAACAGCAACCCTAATACCGCCATTACTCATCCTGGTTAGGTGTGGGAAGTTTGTGTTATCTTGCATACACAAACTCCCGCCGAATGACTTAACCATACGACGAGTCAATCGCATTATATTCCTTCTTGAGTCAGGTGACCTAATCACTGAGAAAAACAAATAGCATAGACTTCAGATATGAACAAATAATAATAGATCACAAAGGGCTTGAAGCTAAGAAAACAAAGAGTAACCAACCTCCTCCAGCCTCACAACTAGGTATGGTTTCAGCTGAGGCACTTGCAAACCTTTCACACATTCTTTCTAGTGCCAAAACCCACCTTTCTGCTCCATATGCATTATTGCTGCAAATAAGATCTCTGAAAAGCTGGTGAGTTTGGATCTTATCATCCACTTCCACATGCTCCACCCAAGAAACCTGTCAAAATTAAACAACACATTTTTTTTCTTTTTAACTATAGCTATCATTCTGTTAGGGCATAGAAATTAAAGGATATGGTTGAGACTCAACAATACTATACAAAACAATGCGGCATTGAGTGAAGACAACACTAACTTTTGAAAAATATACTGTTCAAAACCCCTCTCGAGATAAATGCACTTGATTCATAAAATCAAGAATGGAAGACATTAAATGCTACTATGTTAATTACTTTATGGATTTCCATGCTACATATAGGTCTTAAATAATTATTACTCACCTTGTAACTACAATGTATACGTGACTTTTATTCATTTTGAGCATAAGTAAACATGTCTATATCTAGTTCTCCTATTTTATAAATGTAATTCAAAATTGAATGGACATGAGTAATAAGAGAAAGGAAAAAGAAAGTGAATTCTAAACGGATGCAAGAGAACTACGTAAATGTCACAGTTAATGTAATTTACTAACTAACCCTGCATAATCCCTCGGTCATTTCTTGAATCAGTAATCCAGATGGAAGCCTCCGAGCGCGAGAACCAGTAGAAGTTGGGTGTGTCGAAGAATCAATTGAAACATCCCCTATGGTCCATACACCTGCTTCAATTTGTTTAAAATAACGAAGGAAGTGGAATTCCCGAGTTGGAACCAAAGGTGAAAGAATGTGCATTTCTGCATTCATCTGTACAAAGAATCTTGACTTATCACCCAATCCGAAAAGATTATAGCAAAATCATATAAAGCAAGGTTTTCAGGAAAACATATTACCAACTGCAAAGCTCCATTTCGGTTTCCTACCGAACCGCTTTCGAATACTTCAATTGTTCGGGCTTTTTTAACAATTGTTGGGAATAGATCAACCCATTTGTCCTAGAAAAATCAGAGTATATATATCATAATAATATGTAGATAAACAAAAATATGTTTGACACAATAGAGTGATAAAAGTTCTAACCGAATTTAAAAACATTTCCACTAGCTCTGTCCCACTCATTTTTACTACTCGTGAATCTTTCGAAGACTCTACTCGAGCATGAGGTCCGGTTAAGCTATTACTCCTGCGAAAAATCCTTTGGTAGCAATCACGCTGAAGAATGAATCTCCCATCCAGAAGAGACCTGAACCAGAAGGGTTCGTTCATACTTAAGAGTTTCATCAACTCTTCCATTGCATTGTTCGCAATCTTTAACATTCGTGCATTTTCCGTATCTTTGCTTTCGCTGGTCGCTGGTTGGGATATCGAATCGCAGTTCAAAATTTTAAGTATCGCATCCAGGTCAAGATCAAGAGATGGCGTATTATCCTGATGAAGGGACGAAATATCTTGACCAGGAGGTGGAATATCTTGATCCGAGGTAGAAGTAACAGAAGGAATGTTTATACCATGATTAGGCCCTTGAATTTGTTTCTCAACAACGGGAACGTTGTTATTTTGATCACGAGTAGAAACCAGTGTGGGAATATTATGCTCAAGAGCAGTAACCAAAGCTGGAACATTATAATCAAGACAAGAAATCAAAAGAGAATCATCTTCACTTAGACATGGATCAAGAGTGGCAGGAGAAGTAGCAGTAAGAGTAGGAACATGTTGATCATGTGCAGGTGCAGGAATGTCTTGATTATGGTCATGAGTAAGAATAGGAATATCCCTAGGAAGGGTTGGTGTAGCAGCAGGAATATCTTGATTAACTGATGGAATAATATGTTGAGCAGGAGCAGGAAGAGGGTGATCAGGGGAAGGAATATATTCATCATGATTAGGAATGAGTTGATTCCGTGAAGTTCCAACCGTTTGATTTAGCAAACTTGGTCGTAAGGTATCAAGTGAAGAAGAAGAAGAAGAAGGAATTGCAGGAAGTAGTGCTGGATTCATCCCATTGTTTGCCATAATTGAGACTACTCTCTCACACTGAAAAATAATTCATAAAAGTGTGAGTGATTCACAGCACAAGCAAAGCAATAATTAAACATACAGGTTACTAACCTCCTTGACTAACAGAATATTTTCTACCTTCAAAATTTGCAAATAAAGTTCTCTCTCTTCTGGTCCCATGGCTCGACCCCCACAAGGTGCGCAAGCTACACTCTTCAAACTCTCACTCATTAAGCGGTTTTCTGTTTGTATTCTTTCATTCTCAAGACGAAGAGCATTGATGTCTAATCTCTCAGTTTTAGTCTGAAAATTGCACGAAATCAATGTACAAAATGGTCAGCATATTACTATTATTATTATTAACTAACTAAGCATGTGAGATAATTGTCCTTAAAAATGAGTATCATGAAAATCAATAGACAACCCTTAATTGTGTCTTCTTGTTTTGAAACCAAAATTTTACTTGTTTAGAATCAAGCCCGAGCTCCTCTCCTATTTGACGGCGTTGTGTTTCGTCCGGATGTGAGCATTCTCTGAAGATTCTATGTTTCAAGAAGGAAACTATCAATTAGGTTGTCAGCAGCATGAGAGTGTTAAACATTGAAGGATACCAAAAAGTATTACATTTGTGAAGGTTTTGGAGCAAAGGTACTAACAATAGATGAATGAAATCCATAACTATAAGGAAAAAAGAAAGTATGAAAGTATTTCCTTTGCATATATATAGACATCAATAAAAGATATCTAAATTGTATGTCATGTATTATGTCTATAAATAAATCTAAGAGATAAGACATATCACAGAAATTTCTTCGAGGTCACAAACCATGTAAATTGACAAGACTAGTTAAATGTAAACTTCTGAGAATCACCGAACCAACCATTCAGCATGTTCAGCTCGAGCACCAACCCTACCTTTTGGGTTGTATTTTATGTCTCTATGAATGTATAAGTATGCTGGAATAAAACTTCTATGCAGATTTTTTAATATATTTTTAATATACCGAACCCTTATACATGAAACATAAACAGTAACCGACCAACATGTTCCCAATCCCTCTGTATCTACCTTCCTACCTGCAGGGTGAAAAACAGTACCCATCTTAGTCCCAAAAACAGCAAAATCATGGTGCCATAGATATACATATACCAGAAATTAACATATATGAGATGCACACAGATGTCACTTTAAATCGAGTTTTATCTCCGTTTGTTCACATTTAATATAAAATCTTTATATATAAAATTTAAATATTGATTAGAGAAGAACACTTAGTATTGTAAAAATTGCAAACCAATGAATTGATGCAACTCTAATTAGAATTGCGATGTGATTTTGAAAGACTAAAGATCTTTGATGCGTACAATTTCAACTGGAGTTTGCAATCAAATTCTGAAACTCTGCTAAATACATTATTTTCAGTGCTACACATTATTCAAACAATTACTGTACAGATGTTTGAACATATACAACCTGTCTTAAACTATGAATATGCAAATTACCAATAACATGCTAACTTGAAAGTAAGAATGAAATATGAAAAACCATCATGAATAATTAATAAACAAGGGGGGCAATTACGTATAAGCAGAAGACTTTTAACCCAAAATATTGAAACTGAAGAGAAAAAATCATAATCAAAGATCAACCAATACTAGTTTATTTAAATTATTACAAGAATAATGAGACCCAAAGTGAGGGGGTGGGGAACAAGTTTTAGAAGTTCTCAGCCCTTGATAAAACCACTCGGTAGAATGTTAATGAAATTAGACTTGTCTAAAGAAGGTTCATAATCAAAGGTTAACTGAAAATAAATAGATTAACCAAAGTACTCTCCCATGAAATCATGAAATGTTATTATACGATGAAGTCTCTTATAAACTTAACATGTTAGCTGAAGGTTCAATTGGTTTAATATCTTTAAAAACACACTTCAAGCATGAACCACTTTAACTTATAAATATAATACATGTATTTCTTTTTTACCTAAAATTCAGATCAGAGAGCATAGAACAATTAGTTGTAAATAGTTTTCAGATCTTGATACATAAAAATCATGAAGTAGGTTAACTATTTATTTAAATTTATATGTATATAAGAGTACCATTTGGTTTTAATTTTTTCGAGAAAAGAAATTTAATAACACTGACATTTTAAGTGCATAGAGAATTTAGCCCTATTTGGTAGGTTAAGATTGGAGGAGTAAAAAAAGAGGCTATAATACTGATTTTTTGTATATCACTAAAAACAAATAATAATAATAATAATAATAATAAATAAATAAATAAATAAGAATATATTAATAATAAAAATAAATAATAATAATATAATAATAATAATAATAATAATAATAAATAAATAAGAATATATTAATAATAAAAATAAATAATAATAATAATATAATAATAATAATAAATAAATATATAAGAATATATTAATAATAAAATAAAGAATAATAATTTTAACAATGATAAAAAAGTTATAATAACATTAAATATCAATAAAAATAAAACTTATTTATTTATTTCTTTAAAAAATCTCAAAACCTTAATTTTTCATCTATTCATTTAGTATTTCTAATAATCATATATTAATGGTGAGGGAAATTAAAGAAGTAAAACCAGTAAAGATATTTGGAAAAGAAAATAAGAATAAGAGTTTTCTCATCAACATTAGGGTAATTTTAGAAAAAACATAAATTTTAGACACATGTAACTTTATTACCTAAATAAAATAATTTTCTTAATAATAAGCTAGTTAATTGAGTCTTAAAACAAAGAAAGTATTTATCTTTTAAATTGTTTAACTCCATCTTTTTTTTTCTACTTAATTAATATGTGCTATTTATGTTTTTTAGTCCCTTCAGAGAGAAGGAGTTGTGTTATTAATTTATACTAGTATTAAGTTTTTTCTATGAAATTATAGAATTTATACAAAAAATAACTTGAAAAATGGATTATCAAAAAGACAATCAAATTTCTTAAAAAAAAAAAAAAATCATCAATAAAAGAATAGGAAATTGGTATAATTTTTCATGTAAAAATTAAATTAAATTATGAAATTGGAGTGCCAGCATAGGCTTCCGAGGACATTCACCATACACCTTTCCTATCCTTGAACCCTAAAACAGGACTCCATTGAAATCAAGACTCTGAAAATTAATAAAATGATAAAAATTGTGAAGAACAGAAGGATCGATGATCTTACTCTTCGAGTCTAGCTACAGTTTCAGGATCATGGCGATGACGACAATGGCAAATACTTTGCTGACCACGATCTGACTCACTCAATTTTGAACTACTCATTCTTTGAACCCTACTAATATACCAGCAAATTCACAACTTTGTATGAACAACTGAACCCTTAGGATGATTTTATATGCCAATTTTCACTAGGGCTTAAAGGAAGTTCACACGTGCGGATTTATGTCCACACGGGTCAATTTGACTAAAGTTATATATAACCCAAAATGTCAAAGGATTATTTTATGAGATGAAGTGGAAATCTGAACACTTTTTTCTGCAAAAAGGGTAAATAATTTAGAAGGTAAAATTTATGGAATGAAAAGTAATTTGTGCTGGAACAGAGAACACATACGGAAAATACAATTTGGGAAATTGCAGTAAAGGAAGGTTTTCAGAGACTTCAGTTTTTTTCAAAAGATTGCCAAACATAAAGCATAGCATTGAAGAAAAGTGTTTCTCACCAGGAAAAAAATTTGCTTGGAGAGAATATATGCAGAAAAGAGAGTGATGACTTGATAGGAAGAAGATGAGAAGATGGAAAAAATCTACAAATAATTGAAATTTATAGATGGGTAGATGTTTGCCTTGCTTCCTTCTTGTGTTGCCACGTGTAATGGAAGACCAAAGATTGAAGAAGGGAAAGAAAATGACAACATTTGACATTTAACTTTTATCTTCAATCCTAAGTCAACTAGCTTATTAATAAAATAATACAATTTTAGCCCCACAACTTTAATTTTACATATTTGACCCAAAACAAAGTAAAATAAAAAATTATCACCATCCAGCTAATAAAATGTATTCATATATAGGTACATTTTACAAAACATGTAAGAAAGCTTATTCTTAGAATTAACTAAAAAAAATAATTTTAAACTGGTAATGAGAAATACAAGTCAATTTTTTTTTATGTTTAAAATCTTAAAGATTTAAAGAAAAATTAATTTATAATATATTAAGTAGTTGTAATTATCGGTTTATGAGTTAATTTTTTTTAAAAATAAATTAAATTAAAATTTACTTTTAATATGGTATTATAATTTATTTTAATAAAATTATTGAATTTATTTATCTATTTGCTATCAAATTATTTATAAATATTTAATTTTATATTCGATTTAAGAAAATATTAATATGAGAAAATAAGTTAAATTAGATTTAAAATTTATTTTTAATATTTGATTTAGTCAATTTTGATCAAAATATGTAATTTTTAATATATAGTTTAATGTGGTGGTGGATGCATAAAAAAAAATTATTTTATTAAATTATTTAACTTTTTAATAAGGAGAATTGGATTTAGTAAGAGGAGCCAGTTTTCCATGCTTCAGATAAAAGTTCAATTTTTCATTAAGAGAAATATATTCATTTTTTTTACCCGATAAACGTGTATTCAAAATAACTACATTGGAAAAATGATAGATGCGTGGACACTTTGATGGTCGCTTTTGAATAATGTGTACATCATGTCCATCAAGAAAATAGCTTCACAATAAAATTATATAAATATTTTTATATAGAAAACCCTTTCCAAATCATAAATAAAAAACGTATAATTGAGGAAAATTAATAATATTAAAACTATATTTATTAATTTAAATATTAAATGAATTTCATAATGTTAGTAAATTCTCTATTCATTAAATTTATTGCATTATAATTATTTTCATGTGCAGTTTCTGGCATATAGAGAACATTTTTCAAAGGGTAATTATTGAATAAATAGAATATTTATTACAATGCATTAATATATATGAATGACTAAAATTACTTACAAAATACTATTAAATAATATATTTATTAAACTAAAATATAATTAATTAATTTAAATATATATTAATACAATTCATCTTATATTAATGTCATATATTTATTATATTTCTTAAATGCATCTTAATTTATCAATTATAATTTCTTTTATCAATATTAAAGCTCATTATTTCAATAATTAATATTTAAAAAATATATTACTAATTTTGAAAATAAATTAAGTTTTTAATATAAGATATTTTATAATTTTAATAAATTTAATTTTTATTTTTCTCTATATGTCCCTATTATAAATATAATTATTTGTATTATTATTGATTGACTTAATGATGATTAATAAAATTAAAAATAAAAAATTAGTAAAAAAAATAAAAATTAACCAAATTAATTATTTTTATAATTTTATAATAGAGATGGAAGGAAGTAATTTTTTTTTATAAAAATAAACGACATTCTTCTATCAACAAATATAACTTATACATTGCTTCTCTTCTTATATTAAAAAATATTTTTTATCTTATATAAAAAAATTCTATGAAATATGGAGATGAATGAACATTTATGTATGGCGGTAAAGAAATATATCACAATGTTATCACATTAAGAATTATTAATTATATCAGATTTTTTTTTACATAATGTTAAAGAATGTGGTTCGGATAATCAAGTAAATTTTATAAGTTGATTATGAATATAGATAGATTACATATTTTAGCCTAGCGGATAATTTAACCAGTTGAAATCACATAAAAAATAAAAAATAAATGACATTTAGTCTATTTAATATAACTACTTTAGATCTGTTCAACTTAACAAATTCACACATATATAATATTCACTACTAGAAAAAACAGATTTTACATCGCCAAATTTACATCGGTTATTAGCAAAACCAATGTAAATATGAAAAGCGATGGCATTTTTGTAAATAAAATAAAACCTGATCGATTATTTACATCGGTTGCCCAAAGAACCGATGTAAATAATGACATATTTACATTGGTTTTAGACAAACCGATGTAAATATGAAAAGCGGTGGCATTTTTGAAAATTATTTGAAACGATTATTTACATCGGTTGACCAAAGAACCGATGTAAAAATGACATTCACATCAGTTTTAGACAAACCGATGTAAATATGAAAAGCGGTGGCATTTTTTAAAATTATTTGAAACGATTATTTACATCGGTTGGGCAAAGAACCGATGTAAGATATCTCTTAAATCTCAGCTTCGAACAGAAACCTCTTACTCACATAGAGCTCGCTTTCTCCCTTCGTCACTCCTAAACCCTACACCATCAAATCCCTCTCCCTTTCACTCCGTCGTTAACACCATTGACGCTTCCTTTTTCTCCTTTTACCCATATTGTTCTTCCCGTTTCTTTCCTCTCCGCTTGCAGTTAATTGGTCCGCCTATTCCTATAAAACCTCCGCAGATTCGTTGAGATTCAAATTCTACTCCATTACATCGTTGGATCTCTCCCTAGTACCTACTAACTCTTTCCATTCTACTATTCGCATTCGAAATTGCATTCGCATTCGCGCCAATCATCAATTTGAATACTGTTACTGTTCCTGTCTTTGTCTCTGTTGTTTTGCATTGGATGTTTACTGCTTCTGCTTTGTTGGTGCAATTTAATATTCGTTCTTTTGTTCTTGCTTTCCTTTATTTGTTGTCGATTTGAAATTTGGAGCTGAGAGTGGGTCAATGTAGCTTTGTTTGTTACAGGTTAGTTAATTTTTTAATTTTCTAGTGCGACTGTGAATTTTGGAAATTAGTTTGACGGATTAGGTTTGAAATCTTGCACTGCTGATGTTGGCTTTGAGCTTTGAGTTTTTAATAGTAGGCTTTTTATGAATTTTACTGTTGTCATTGGAATAATGCTGTTTTAGATCCTTTTATGATTGGCAAAATGTGATGTGTGGTGGTTTTGGTTATGTTATTATTAGGAGTATTTTGAATTTTGTTGTTATAGGTTTAGGGTTTAGGGTTTAAATTAGGATTATTGGAATTAAGTGGTAATTAAGATTATTACATGTGGATGTTCAATTATTACATATAGGTTGTCATTCTATTTTCATTGTATCATAATATATATGTGTAATCATGAGAGTGGGATGATGAGGCCCTTTAAATTATTTCACTCTTTTCAATCTTAAGTGTAGTGATTAAATTATTGGATGGATATTAAATAGTAAAAATCAAAATGAAGAAGAGGAGAGAAATTCTTTGGTTTTACTAAATAAATGGAACTAATATAAATAGATGTACTCTTGGTGAAGTTAGGTTTGTGCCGAGATTTACGTTTGGATGTGAAATGAACAAGTTAAGAAGTAGCTGTAATTAGTGATGATCGGTACTCATTACAATATGCCTATGTCTATTATGCTAGAATTCCTTTTAACTTCAATTATGTAGGAGTGACTATTAATTATGTTAGAATTCCTTTTAACTTGAAAGAAAAAATTGTTAAGTTTACTCTCCAATATCGAACGTGACCCATGAGTACTTTGCTCATGGGTCAATTAATTATAGTTTTTAGTTTGGTCAAACCTTATACCCCATTTCATTGTCCTTGTATATAACAAAAGAGTATACATGGAGCGTAGTTAGATGCTAGCAAGACGGTTTACTGATGAGTATCAAAATGGAGTTGAACAATTTTTAGATTTTGCTCAATGAAATCGAGCGGATTTGAATGGGAAGTTTTATTGTCCTTGTGTTAACTGTTTAAATGGGAGGCGACATGGAATTGATGAAATACGGGACCATCTGATATGTGATGGGTTTCTAACAAGTTATACAACATGGATATGGCATGGTGAACATAAAGAAAGTCGAACTGTGTCTCATACTATGTCTCAAACTAAGCAATCTGATGTACAAATGGGTGATGAAATAGAGGACATGATTCGTGACGTGGGGCAAGAGTCTTTTCAACAAGCACATTCACATGTGTATGATGCTTTAAAAAGTGATGCAGAGACACCATTGTTTCCTTGTTGTACAAGATTCACACATTTATAGCAGTGTTGAGATTGATGAATTTAAAAGCAAAAAATGGTTGGAGTGATACAAGTTTCACGAAGTTGCTCGAATTGTTAAAGCAAATGCTTCCAAAAGACAACACATTGTCGGACCGTCACTATGAGGCAAAGAAGGTTTTGTGTCCCATGGGTTTACAGTACAAAAAAATACATGCTTGCCCTAATGATTGTATATTATACAGAAAAGAGTTTGAATCATTGCACAAGTGTCCTCGTTGTGGGCTATCACGCTATGAAGTGAAAAATGGTATGGATAGTAGTGATGAAGATGTTGTAGAGAAAGGCTCCCCAAAGAAGGTCTTATGGTATCTTCCAATCATTCCAAGGTTCAAGAGATTGTTTGCTAATGCGAATGATGCAGTTAATCTTACATGGCATACAAATAATAGAAATTGTGATGGCATGCTTCGTCATCCGGCTGATTCTCCACAATGGAAAAGAATTGATGATTTGTTTCTAGATTTTGGTAGTGAGGCAAGAAACCTAAGGCTTGGACTTGCTACAGATGGGATGAATCCTTTTGGTAACTTAAGCACCAACCATAGTTCATGGCCTGTACTCCTTTCAATTTACAATTTGCCTCCTTGGTTATGTATGAAGAGAAAATATGTGATGTTATGTATGATGATTGCGAGACCAAGACAACCTGGGAATGACATAGATGTTTATTTAAGTCCCTTGATTGAGGACTTGAGAATGTTATGGGAAGAAGGTGTTGATGTGTTTGATGGGTTTCAGCAACAAAGTTTCAAGCTACGTGCAATGTTGTTTTGTACTATTAATGATTTTCCAGCATATGGCAACTTGAGTGGATACAGTGTTAAAGGACATCATGCATGTCCTATATGTCAAAAACAAACAAGCTACCTACAATTAAAGCATGGAAAGAAGACTGTTTACACTAGCATCGGAAATTTCTCAAACCTAATCACCCATATTAGAGATTGAAAAAAGCTTTTAATGGATGTCAAGAACATGAAATTGCAGTGACACCATTAACTGGTGAACAAGTTTATGGTTTGGTGAAGGGCATAAATGTTATGTTTGGAAAGACCCAAAAGAAGTCTATTGAGAAAATGTTGTGGAAGAAGAGGTCAATATTTTTTAATCTTCCGTATTGGTGCCATTTAGATATTAGACATTGTATAAATATCATGCATGTGGAGAAAAATGTATGTGATAGTATAATAGGCACACTATTAAACATTAAAGGCAAGACAAAGGATGGATTAAGTATCTGTCAAGATTTGTTAGAGATGGGTATTCGTTCACAATTACATCCAAGATCGGAAGGTAAGCAGACATATTTGTCTCCTGCATGTCATACTTTGTCAAAAAAAGAGAAAATGAGTTTTTGTCATTGTCTACGAGGTGTGAAAGTTCCACAGGGATACTCTTCAAATGTTAAGAGCCTTGTATCATTGAATGATCTCAGATTGGTTGGCTTAAAGTCTCATGATTGTCATGTCTTAATGCAACAACTCCTACTTGTGGCTATACGGGGCATTTTGCCAAAGAATGTCCGAAGTGTGTTAACTCGCTTGTGCTTCTTTTTCAATGCTATATGTGCTAAAGTGATTGATCCCAGCAAGTTGGATGAGTTAGAAAATGAGGCTGTTATTATCCTATGCCAATTGGAGATGTATTTTCCTTCATCCTTTTTTGACATCATGGTTCACTTGATTGTTCATCTAGTTAGGGAAATCAAATTGTGTGGCCCTATTTATTTACGATGGATGTACCCAATTGAGCGTTACATGAAGATTTTAAAAGGGTATAGCAAGAATCCATATCGTCCAGAAGCATCTATTGTTGAAAGCTACATTGTAGAAGAAGCTATTGAATTTTGTTCTGATTACATGTCCAAAGCAAAACCTGTTGGGATTCCTAAGTCTCGTCATGAGGATAGATATGAAGGGGAGGGTACAAAAGGATTAAAAGTTAAATTCATTCTCCTAAAGGAATTACTTCAAGCACATTTGTATATATTGAACAACACTGATGAGGTCTACCCTTACATATATGAACACCAATCACTGTTGAAGAAAAATAATCCGAGGATGAATGAAAAATCATTGGTCAATGAGCATAACAAGACTTTCTTGAAATGGTTTAAAGAAAAAGTGTTCAGTGATGCCAGTGCTTCTGAAACATTAAAGTGTCTTGCAAATGAGCTTAAATATAATGTCTTTACTTATACTGCATATGATATCAATAATTGTTCCTTTTACACAAAGTCACAAGATGATAACAGTACCATGCAGAATAGTGGGGTCACTCTTCAAGCTCAATCCATGCATTTTTCTAGTAGACATGATAAAAATCCTGTTGTTGCATCCACAAGTTACTATGGATTCATTGAAGACATTTGGGAGATCAGTTATACCAAGTTTAAAGTTCCTGTTTTTAAGTACAAGTGGGTTGATATTAACACTGGTGTGCTAACTGATGAAATGGGATTTACAATGGTAGACCTTAGCAAGTTGGGTCATAAGGATGAACCTTTCATCATGGCAAAACAAGCAACCCAAGTATTTTATGTGAAAGACCCTATTGATGAAAGGTGGTCTGTTGTTCTCCATGGCAGAAATGTTTACAATGTTGATGATTCATCTCTTGAGTTTTAGGATAGTTTTTCTTTCTCAACACGTATGCCTACTAATAATGAACACATTGAACAAGATGATGTTCAAGCTACTCGTAATGACCATGATGAAGGCATATGGGAAAACATTACTATATAATTATCATTGATATATAAGTTATGTTTATTTACTTGTTTATTAATATTTGATTTAATTTACTTGTTTTAAATTGATTTTAATTATCCTTTCGGTAACTGACATTGATTATTTGTTTTCTTTGTCAAAACAGACTCATGGATAGTCATCCAAGCTCTACTCCTACTACATCATCTGGTTCACAGGCTACATCTAGAAAAAAGAGAGCACCAACACGGCTGAAGGGTTTAGCTCGTAAACAAATGCAAGGAGCCAAAATTGAGCTTGATGTGCATCCTACTACAGGGATAGTTTCAGGTTAGAAATCCATTAATTCATATTACAAATTGTTTGTCAATAAATTGATCTATTTACATTTTTTGCTTTATTTCTTTATTTTTCTACTATTTTTTAGGATCAAATAAAGTAAAATTTGCAAGTTATTTGGGTACACTTGCACGAGACAAGATTAGTATTTTAGTTCCTTCTTGGAAAGAACTTCCACAGGATACTAAAGACTTAATTTGGCATGATATTTTGGTATGTACTTTAACTCTACATGATTAGACAAGTTGATGGTTATTTATTTTATGATTGTTAACGATTTAATTTGAATTTGTTTTGTAGGAAGTATATCAGATGGAGGATACTGATATACTAAAGAGCAAAATTCTTTCAGTAGTTGCTACAAAATTTAGGCAACATAAGGCTGATCTCACAAGGATTTGGATTCATGGGAAATACAAAGGTAGAAGCCCTTGCGAACTGTATAACATTGACTCTGAAGAATGGGAAACATTCAAAGCAATTAGAAGTGACCCTAATTGGGAGGTAATTTGTGTTGTATTATTTATAAATTTATAATATAATTATACTTACTTTATCACATCTTATTATATTTCATGAAAATTTTGCAGGCTGTAAGAGAAAAGGCAAGGAATATTCAGCAGCAAAACACTGCCCCTCACTTATTGTCTCGTGGGGGTTATGACCGGCTGGTAAAAAATTATACCAAAGAGGAACTGAAGAGATTGAAGGGCAAAGCAATGGAATGTGGTGCACAGCCAGAGGATGTAGTCATTGATCCTCCACCTCCTCCTCCGCGCCATAAGTTGTGGGTGATGGCTCGCACAAAACCATCAGGCCAAATGTCTTCTGAGTCTGCTACCCAAATTGCAGAAAAAATTGTAAGTATTTGCTTAAAAACTAAAACCTTCAACCTATTCAATGTTGTAATATAAATTTAGTGATTGATTTGTTTATTTAATGCATACTTTGTTTTTAGTGTAGAATGAGTTAGACGAGCAAGCATCACAAGGTGCCTTTGTTTTTCAAGGGCGGAAGGATATATTGACTGCTGCTATTGGGCGACCAGAGCACCCTGGACGTGTTCGTACAACTGGGGTTGGTGTCATTGTTAGTCAGTACTTTGGACGACAGTCACAGGTATTTTGACTATTTAAAACTTATTATGAGTATTTATCAATTATTAGTCACATTATTAGGAAACATTTATCAACTATGTTAGTTATTGATAATTTCTATTTTTTGTTTATATTAATAGACCATATCACTATCTAAATTAAGCCCGGGGGATTTGGAGATCTTGACACAACAAGTGCTTGCACGGCTGGCACCAACTTTAATGTCACACGGAATCAACGTCAGCACTTCACAGTCACAGGGTGTACCTCCAGTTGAGGTTAATAATGATATTGGGTTGCGTGCTAGTACTAACGGCAGTTGTGCAACGCCTACGAGTGGTACTGCTGTTTCTGCTGGTCATCCATTTGGGGGTCAGCCTGATGGTTCTCATCAATGTGAGTTATGCATTGATGAGATACCTCCCCGTGTTGTGGCCACCGGTAGAGTTTATGAGGGTTCAAGTTTACACAATGTGCCATTGGCAGATGATATGGTCAGGGTGGTTGTTGAGGAAGTTCGAGATCCTGCTGCTCAAGTTCCCATACCTACTTCTGAGGTTCAGTTGGTTGGCCAGGCTCTACAGAATTTCATATCATGGCCAAAACGTCTTGTTAGACTTATTTTAGCCACGGTAAGTGTTTTTTTTTTCTTACTTAATAAATTCAATTACCAATACATATTATTTGTTAATGTTAATGTTGTTTGATGTTTGATTATTAATAGGGTGTGGATGGAGCAAATAGGTCGGAACCAAACACTGACCCTATTAGTCAGTTGCGTGAAGCCTCAAAGACCTTGCTTTATGGGGATCCTTTTCAAGTAAACCTAATTTATTATAAATAAAATTTAAACTATTTTTGTGTTGGAATTGATGCTTATCAAGCTGACCATTTCAGGTGATATGTCCTGCAAATTTATTCGGTGTTAGCGATGAAAGTTTCTCCTTCTATATTTCATTCCAGGATATATATGAATTAGTACAAAGTGAAATGCTTAATGTCTCAATTTTGCATTTGTGGATGTTGTAAGTATACAATTCTTACTATCAATAACTGTTTAATGTATGCTTTAATCACAATTAACCATTTTTTGTTGTGATTTTCAGTTATTTGAATAAAAGAATTGAAGAGCTCGGTCATGATCACTTGTATGGATTTCTTGAGCCCCAGAGCATACAAATAATAGGGAATAAAAGAACCGAGACTCAAAATTATATTAATCAATGGATAGCACAGTCAGCCAAGCAAATTTATTTGGCTCCTTACTTTGATCAGTAAGATTCTTTCTATTAACTACATTTCATTTATGTAGTTTATGTATATGTTGTGAAACTAATTTTGGCTCAATATGTAGAAATCATTGGCAACTCTAACTTCTTTGCCCTGGGCATAATGTAGCTGTATGGTTTTGTTCTTGCCGTCGTAAGCCTGGTGTACATATAAAAAATTTAGTAAAAAGGTAAACTTTCTTTTCTAAAACTTGTTTTAACTTTATGCTCAATCTCTATTATAAATTTTAATCATTTAACTTACATTCATGTATTTTCTTTGGTGTTATGTCAGTATATAGTGTTATGACTAGTACTTCTACAGCATAAGTAAAGAACTTAGATTGGATTTACCCTATGGTAAGTAGTTTGTAAACTCAATATGTATGTATATTTTAATCTTTTTGATAGTTTGATTATTATGGTACTTACTCTACTGAATTTGGCATTCACTTTTAGAGTAATCAACAAAAAGGAGGGTACGAATGTGGATACTATGTGATGAACTAGATGTTAGACATCATTGAAGGAGAAATAACAAAAGATTGGATAGATGTAATATACAAACATGACCCTAATCTCTTTTAATTATTCATATTGTAACTAATATATGATGTTTGTTACAGCTTTTTGACGATGGTGCTCCGTTGCCGCCAACCAAATTGGAGGATATTCGCATTAGATGGGCAACATTCTTTTTAGACAAATTTAGACGTAGATCCGCTAGATAGGATGATTTATTAACTTATGACATGTGTTCATTTAATGTATTCAAATTAAATTACATGTGTTCGGTTCTACATTTTTTATTAATTAATTGGGTTATTTATTGGTTTATACTACTTCATTTCATCTATTTTATAATTTAAATGTGTACTACTGGTTGGAAAAAATAGGTTATTGGATTACTGGAAAATATATGGATAATTGAATAGCCAATTAGATAATTGAATAACCAATTTACATCGGTTGTTTGAGTAACCGATGTAAATAATAATATTTACATCGGTTAATTACACAACCGATGTAAATATGAATAACATTTACATTGGTTGTTTAAACAACCGATGTAAATTTGATCCATATTTACATCGGTTTTTTAAAAAACTGATGTAAATGTTATTCATATTTACATCGGTTGCCCAGACAATCGATGTAAATGAGCAAATTTTCAGCCAAATTTACATCGGTTGTCCAAGCAACCGATGTAAATAAGCGGACATATTTACATCGGTTTAAATTAACCGATGTAAATATGGAAGCAAATTTATATCGGTTCATTGGACAACCGATGTAAATTTGCTGCCACATTTACATCGGTTACTTTAGAACTGATGTAAATTTACTGCCCACATTTACATCGGCTTTATTTACATCGGTTCTGGAACCGATGTAAATAATCTATTTTAACCGATGTAAATATTTATTTTTCTAGTAATGAATTTAATTCATATTTTTCTAATATTTTTCTCTTTTTATTTATTTATTTTCTTTTATAAATATGATTTTATTTTTTTTATTCTCAATTTATTTGTTCAAGTTTGTTAAAAATATTATTTCTGATTTTATATTTGAATTTTTTTTTAAATATAATAAAATAAATTTTACATTTACTTGTGATTTATAATAAGATAGTAATTTAGAAATTTAAATAAATGAAAATGTATATTCCTAAGTATATCTTCTTAAGAGAAAGAACTTGAGAAAGATATTAAAAGAAATAATGAAAAATTATTAAAAATGAAAAAAAAAAAAAACAGATAAAATTGATGGTTGAATATATTTTATTAAGATGGGTAAAACTATAAAATAAAAAATAAAGTACATATATATTTAATTTATGAAAAAAAAATTAAAATTATTGTTATTTTATTTTATTTTATTTTTTAATTATTTTATACACTGATTCTTATAACCCAAAATAATATGGGAATTTAATATTTTATGTGAACTAATATGTATACCTTATTTATGTTTAAATTTTATTAAAATTTCATTAACGTCAATTAAAAAAAAATATATATAACCAATTACGGTAAAGGGTTGGGTCCAGACAAGGTTCGGTGGGCCTTAAGCCCAATAACTTATGAGGGAAGAAGAGTATAAATGGCTTATTTTTCATTAATCCTCTCATTTTCTATAAATAATTCACTTCCTCACTTTTTCAAACCCTCTCTCTAATCTTCTCTTAATCTCTCTTAATTTTCTTCACTTTTCTTCAAGGATTCCTCACTTATTTCTCATTCGTTTGGAAATTCAAAGGTATCGGAAGATAGATCTCAACGAAAGGAACGTTTTGCACCAATTGAAATTGTCAATTAGGTAAGTTCTAATTATCCTAATCCTTTAAAAAACATTGGTGAATATTAAAATAGGGATTTAGGATTCTTTTTAGGTTCTTGATGAATCTTGATTCAATTTTGTAATAATTCAGATGGTTTTATGATTAGGTTCTTGTAAAATTTAGTAGAACCTTGAGATTATCTTGAAGTTGAAGGTTAAGGCTAAGATTAGAGATAAGAGAAGTTAATTAAATAATGATTGTATGTAAAGTGTTTGATAAAATGTTTGTGTTTAAAAGCATGATTGGTGTGAATTGAGTATTTTCTTGAGATTATATGATTAATACTTGTATAACATTGCATAAAAAATTATTAATGTATCAAGATTTCCCTATTAGAGATGAAGATTAGATGCTAAAATCATGAACTTTTTGGGTTTCTTACCTTGTATGTAAGGACTCTTGCTCAAGCGAAGACCTTTAAAACTATTCTCTAAAATATTTATGCTTGAGTGACAAAATTTTGCTTAAGTAAAAAAATTTTGCTTGAACGAAAATTCTCTAATGGCTCTAGGGTCTTTTTTCTCTTGGGCGATGAATTCCTTACTTGAGTGATGAATTTCTTGCTTGAGCAATAAGCTTTCTCGTTTGAGCGAGAGTTCCTTTGCTTGAATGAGATGTTCTAAGGAGAGGAACGCTTTGCACTAATTAATTTTGTGTTTAGTTAAGTTTTCCCAATCCCAAATTTTTAGGGTTCTTGATTAGGGGTTAATTTGGGGATTAGGTAAATTGTGGAAGATCTTAGTCAATTCTTGTTAGATAATGGTAGTAATTGGGTTTTTTTATGCATTTAGATCCTTGGAATAACTCTTAACTCTTGGAATTCATTTGGGTATACACGATTTTGTTGAATTGTAAGGTAAAGGAAGCTAATTATGATTATTTTCTTTTAATTTAGGGATACTATTTGACATAACTTTAATGTATATGGGATTATCGATACCTATTGTAAGGAGGTATCCAAACTTTAATGGTGTCCTAGTCATGTAGATAGGGGTACCATGTGGTGAGAGATCGATGGAAGTTTCACTTGCACTATACACCAAGGGAGTAACCACCTAATAGGTGCTTGAAAATCACCCTATCAAGTGGTGCCTAAATGAGGATAGACGGGTGATCCTGAGGTGAAAAAACCTTGTAAGGGACAATGTCTATTGCTCGGTGACCATTAAGCGTGACTAGTGTTAGCCTTTGAGGTTAAGGATTTCATATGATTATTCGGATGAATTTGTCTAGTACATCATGTGGTTGCAAGTAACTGAATATGAGGAAAGTATGTGTTTTGAATTTAATTATTTGGATTCAATAAATTGGTGATGAATTGAACTATTGGATATGACTGAAATGTTTTTTAATGATTTATATTTAAGTTTGATCTTGTTTATATTAGCTTATCCTTATTACGTTTGTGTTTGTGGTTTTATTTATATTATTATGATCGTGGTCTGACATGGGAGAAGATACTATTAGAGGTGAATCTTTAAAAGAATTATGATTCTAATAGAATGGAAAATATATACTATGTATTGGTAATGCAAATATTATAAAGTGAATGTCTTAGGTTGTGATATCAACTATTTGTAATTGTTCACTTGTTTTGAAAAGTGTACTATGTGGTAATGCAAATCTATAATTTCTTATATCTTTCTACAAAGTATTTTGTTTTGAAATTTAACTGTGATTTAGAAATATGAAATGGTTATCTTTGGGTTCATTATAATTAGCTTGACCCTATAGATTATCACACCAAATGGTCAAATTAAAATACTCATTTCTATTCTATTTAGTTCACTTTATTTTGGTTTTTTTTTACATATTTGTAGTACTTTTTATATTGTATTACGAATTTATGGAGAAATGGAGGAAATTACCGAAATGGGGGAATTCGTGTGAGGTTGCAGGGTATCACTACGAATAAGTCATGTTAGATAGCACGACTTCTACACTAGTCAACTATTCCACACTAAAGTCATGCTACCTAGCACAAGTTTATCTTTTTTTTTTTTAATTCATTCTAGATAGCACAATTTTATGATTTTATGATTTTTTTTTTAAAATAACTCACACCGAAGTCGTGTTATGTTACACAACTTCATTTTATTTTATTTTTTATATAAATTCGTATTTGGTAGCACAACTTGTGTGTTTACAATTTTAAAGAAATTTGTGCTATGTTGCACAATTTTATATAATTTTTTTTAATTATTTAATTTTTTAAGATTTAGGAAAGCTAAACATTTTTTTTTTATAAATACGTAAATAACATAATAAATGCATTTAAAGTGAAATTAAAAAAATTAAATGGAAATGAAATAGATTTAAATACATAGATAAAAACTAATAAACACACAGAAATAAATTTGTTTAATCTTTTAGAGATTAGCTAAATGAAACTATTTCTTTTTTTTTATGAACATGTAAACAACATAATAAATATAATTAAAGTGAAATTAAAAAAATTAGAATAAAAAAAAGTAGATTTATTAATCTTTATTTCTAACTGGATGAAATTGAACTTCATAAGTCTTGAAAATAGTTTCCAGTTTGTATACTAGATTAATAAATTATCCAACATTAAGATGACCAAAGGAACACACAGCCATGATATTACAACAAGGTAGTCGTAGAGCTTGAAACTTCCCACAATTACACCACTAGTCATTTAATTTGACTGTATAGTGGTTAGGGCATCCACCAATATGTACATTTGATACCTCTCGCACATCAAATCCGTGATAATCTCGATTGTATTCGTCAACATGACAATCCGTGGTAATCTCGATTGTATTCGTCAACATGACAAATGCGTCCAAAATCTTCTTTTTGTTTAAGTAAGGTAACGATTTCTTCAGCCTTGTGCCCCCGCTCTAGAAACAACAAATTTATTTTTTCAAATTTGCTTCTAACTAAAGCACATATAGGTAAAGATCATGCCTCTTTTAGAACATAATTGATACACTCTTCTAAATTTGTTGTTATGTGCCCATATTTTTTTCTTTGATCAAATGCTTGAGTCCATTTTTCCAATTATATTTTGTCCAACCAATTAACTTTGCTAAAACATTTGGTTGTTTCATTTCATATCCCATGAAATACAACAAAAAGTAGTTAGTAAATAAAAATATATATTGATAAATGATAGTAATTGAAAGATTCGGTATCTATGTTAATGATTTGTTTTTTAAGTCAATATTCTTGAACTTCTTTTTAAGTTTGATGCAATATGTCGAATGGAATAGAGAGAGAGGTTAAATAAGGCAAATCTAAATCCTCATATTGTAATGCTGACAATATTCCTTTCGCTCTCTATCTATTATCATAGAAAAATTTGGTTGAGGCGTGACATATTTGCGTAACAATTAAAAGAAACACAACAATGCATCCTTAGTTTCTCCTTTGATGATTCCAAATGCTAGTGAGAAAATATTTCCCTTCCCATCTTGTACAGTAGAAGTGAATAAAGTTCCTTGATATTTTTCAATGAGGAATGTGCCATCGACTTAAATAAGAGCTTTACAATATTTGAAACTTTCTATACATGGTTTAAATGACTAGAAAACACGTTCTAGCATATAAGATGATGGAATGTCCTCACCATCCATTGGACAAGGAGATCCAATTTATTGCACAAGACTGTCAGAAACACTTTGTTGAAGTGTCTGATACCATCTTGGAAGTTCATTATATGATTCTTCCCAATCACCAAATACTGATGTGATTGCTTTTTATTTTGTTATTCATGCTTTCCTATAGGTAACTGAGTACCCATAACAGATTTTAATCTCTACAATGAGAGTTTTCAGAGGAACAACAACTTTTTTTTTACAAAATAAAAAATAATATTGGAAATATATGTGGAATCTAAATTTTGATGGTCACTATATAAAGTAGTTGTCAACCAAGTATGATGTGCTTCAATTTTTTTAATTTCCCACTGTTTTCTTATTTTGTTGTATGATGCTTGTAGTCTCCAATAACAACTATTTCCATAGTGAACAACATGCAGCATAACAATCACAACGTAACTCGATAAATTTAAATTTGTTACCACTTTCAATATGAAACTACTTTATCACACTTACAATATCCTCTTTGCTTTGAAAGCTCATTCCTTCATAGAAATTATTTTCTGTCCTATTCATAGTATAAGATGCTCCTTGTATTCTTTAATGATTGGTGTTAGTCGATGTTCTAGCTTTAACTTCAGGATATTGCTCTTCATCATCTATAAAGTCATGAACGATATTTTCTATGATATGTTAATTTTCAACTATACGAGAAGAGCTACCAACTTGAAATCTATTGATTTATAACAAAAAAAATATATATATATATTAAAGTAGAAGCATATATATTTAAAAAAATTTAAAAAGACATAAGCATGCTGCTTATATTCAAACTTTCTTTAGTTAAAAATAGAAAAGATGTGGAGAAGAACTGAAATATATATTTCATATGTATAATTGAATAAGATAAAACTTCTCTAAAAATATTTATAGTATGTAATAGATTTGTGGAAACTAAACGAATTGGGAGAGGGATCGGGTGTATAATAGAATAAATGTGCACTAAACTCTAAACTATAGAAATGGAGAGTGTTATGAACGGAGGGAAATCAATGTAGAGAGGCATGCAATACACAATTGAAGTCGTTTTAGGTAGCACGACTTTTACTGTGGTCAGTCACTTCCTGCACAATTTCAGGTGCACCCAGTCACTTCCTGCACGACTCACGTGATGCGAGTCCATTGCATGATCAAATTGGCGTGTAGTATAGAAGAAGTTGCATAATGCTGCAAGTGCTACAAGATTCTCATGTGAGAATCTATGAGTCTGGATTCAAATTTGAATAATTGGAGCTATCAGTAGATTCAAAGCCAACCCATGATTGTTGTTGCCTAAATTGAGATTGGGTGATTTCTGGTGCCTATAAATTGAGATTGGGAAAACTTTGAAAGCAGAGTATGAAGAGAGTTTGAAGGCAAAATAGGGTGTTGTTATTGGTGTAGAGTTTGAAGACTGGTATAACTTATTTTCTTGATATAAATAAATAATAATTATGCTCTCTAAATTTTTTTTATTTCAATTAACCATTATAGTTAATTATAGAAATGTATTTTTACATTAATTAAACAAAAATATAGATACTATATTAATTTTGTATTTTTATTATATTTTTCTATTTGTATATACTAATTTATGCTCACTATTTTTCTTAAATATTTTGCTGTAATTAAGCAATTTAGATGATTCTTTTTTAATTGGTCTCTAGATACATAAGACTTTAATCTAGAAGTGTATCATCAATTTTGAAGTTTGGACTGATTTTTTATGCACAATTGAAATTCAAGTTCAGTGGCTGCAAATTAGCTCCAACATAGTTTAGATTATGGGTTAGATCATTTATAATTTAGGCCCATCCATTAATGTAACTCTTGAACATTATAAATATATGATTGTTTAGTGTATTAAGGAGAGTTAAAGAAAAGAATATCATGTGTTATGCATTTGTATTCAATTAGCTCATCATTGCTTTTAGTTACTAAGTTTGGTAGTTACTTTTGTTATGCTGGTTAGGAACTCACTATTTTCTTTTTAATGAAGCTTTGTCTTCCATGGTTAGTCGGTGTCTCTCTTCGTTTTCTCTCATTCCTTTCCATGTTCTCTTATTTTCTTTGCAATTCCATGGTTAACTATTAAGTATTCACTATTTGAATATGCATTTATCTTATTAATTGAATCTGTGTTGTTCTTATTTGGGAATTGTAACACCCTTAATTTTTGAATGTGTATTTTATCTTGTGTGTGATATTTAAAATTAATAGAAATTATTTTTATTATAATTATTATTATTTTAAAAGGAAAATAAATATATATATATATAATAAAAAAAATAAAAATTTCAAACCGCCTCAAATATTTTACTATATACATACATATATATATATATATATATATATATATATAACCGCACCGCCTCTTTCTTTCTTCACTTCATTTTCTTTCAATCACTCTGTCGCACCATACGCTTCTTCTCCATCTCATCTTCAACCTTCAATCTCAAAATCCTACTCCATTTTCACGTTTCTTCCCAAATTGAGGTAATGTTACTCAAATCCTAGCTTCCAATTTCATTTTCACCGATTGAAATCTTAGATTAACAGTAGATTTTATTGATTTTTGAAGGATTGAGTTAGAAAACTAAAAGTTCTCTATTTTTGGATTGTTTGAAAAATTTCAAGGTAAGGAGAGTTTATTTCTTACTCTAATCTACAATGTATGATGTTTTCTGTGTTGTTTGTGGTTTGTGTGGATTGATTTTTGAAACGGAAGCCCGAAATAGCGAAGACACATTCTGGACTGTAAAAATCCACTCAGCAGATTGAAATTCGCTGAGCGCATTGAAGAACACACATCACTAGAGCGAATCCGCTCAGTGCAAGCAAAATCCACTCAGCGCACAAAAAGAAAATATTTGTTCAGCGGATTTGACCGTTGACTTCCGCTGAGCGCACAAAAAAAAAATATACTATCTGTACCCCGTATTTTTACTATTTGCGCCCCCTGTTTTTACTATTTGCACCCCCGTTTTCTATTTGTACCCTATTTTGTTATTTGCACCCCAAAGTGATTGTCTTTTATTGTTAAGTGATATTTGAGGATGATAAGTTGAAACTAATCACCTAGAGGGTGGGGAAGTTGTGAGATTTCGACAATAATGTCTTTTCAAGTTGAATTTTGTGTGGGTTAGTCACAGAGATACACTAGGGTGTAGTTCAGGAAGGTTCAATAATCTGGGGGAACTGAAGGGTGGTGAAGTGGCTCAGCCATCGATGTGCTTGGGGACTGTCACAGGCCTCGCACTTCGTTCCTGACTAAATCGCTGACTATGCTTTTTGTCAAAGGGGCTTGTGCGCACATGTTGTATCCGTGTAGCGTAGTGCTAACCGGCAACTATCCACACCGGCATAAGGCTAACATCATCTGGGTGGTGAGGTTGGCAGCATTTAGGGGCCCAATATAATAGTAGAAATCGTGAATTATGATGGAGGTGAAAGACGTAGAGCATGATTATCAAGGATTTATATGATGTTAATATTAACTCTTACTTGCATGTTAATGATTGTTGATTGATTGAGATTTTTATATTGATGAAATTTATTGAATTTACTCTATCTATTTTCTATTTTACCATCCTTTTATTTCATCATATACATTAAGATTATGAATAGGAAGAGACTCACCCTTATACCCAACATTTTAGGGCAAAACAATGACCACCCAACCCCGTAGAGTTAGAATAATGGATGTGTAGTATAATTATAGTTATAATGAACTATTTAGATAATATCAACAAGTAGGTTTTTATAAATATGTATTATCCCCTGGAGTAGACGGACCAGATTCGGTAATTACAGTAGACGTTCGGGCTTCATATAGTGTGCCGTTTTGCATGGAGGGTAATAGAAGGATAAATCATATGTATAACTATGACATATATAGAGGTACTGTGCGACCCCCTAGACCCCTACGTTACCAGTTCTAGTTTCTTGACCATGATGTTACCGGGATGCCGACGAGGGTAACTGGAGGGAGGATGATAGCAGTGGAGGTTACAGCTGATGAGGGAGACATCTCACTGTCAGATCTCTCATCCAACGAGATGGAGGCCTTTGAGGCTTTATATGAAGCTGAAAATGAAGACTTCTCCCTATAGATATGATAGATGTTTGATAGTTTAATAGGAACCTACTTGATGGGACTATATATGTGACACTTTTGGTTTAAAATGTTTTACCCATCATTTTTTAATTGTAAATGTTATATTATGGTTCCTGGAACAGTTAGTTGTATGAAATATATATATATATATATATATATGCATATATTATTGTAAATTATCATTTTCTTTTATTTTCTTCCTTTTATTCTTGTGCAGGTATAAAAATATTTATAACGTTATAATTTCAAATAAAAAAAAATTGTGAAAATTTCACTTATTCAAATAAAAATGTTTTCTAAATTATGAGCGTCACATTAAGTGGTATCAGAGCAGTTTGTCCTATTAAGCCTGGGGTATGGGATATGTTTGTTTGTAATGTGTGTGTTCCTATATTCTTGTAAGAATACAAGAAGATTGTTTTGTTTGTATGACCTACTTGGAAGTCCTGAGTAGGGAGATAAGTAATATAGTTCTTGGTAGTATTTGTTTCCTGATTATAGATATTTTGAATGCTATGATTCTTTATGAAACTAATATAGTAGTTTAATGGAATCATGACTTCTAGGAGCAACGGTGGGACAAACGATCTTTTGGCGCGTATGACTCAAGCCTTGGAGACTCTCGTCCAGGTTCGTGAAGCTGAACTAGTGGATATCGAGGTTTAACCTCGTTTACGAAGCATCATCCTCCCAAGTTCGAGGGTGGATTTAATCCCGAGGGAGCACAACAATGGATTGCTGATTTGGAAAAGATTTTTACTACGATGGGTTGCCACGAGAATCATAGGGTAATTTATGTTGCCTACATGCTGTCTGGAGAAGCGAAAGACTGGTGGAAGTTTACCAGTCAAACGCTACAAAATGAACGAGGATATATTGCTTGGGAGCAGTTCAAGACCAAATTCCTAGAGAACTACTTTCCAAAAGATTTAAGGAAGCAGAAGGCTAAAGAATTCCTAGAACTCAAGCAAGGGAGCATGACAGTAGGCGAATATGCTGCAAAGTTTCACAAGTTGATGAAGTTTTGGCCTTATTATCGCTAGGAAGGAAGCGGCGAAGACTTGTGCACCCAGTTTGAAAACGGGCTGAGATCGGACATTAGAACGACAGTGAGTGTGTTCCAACTCACCGACCTTCCCACTCTGGTGAGTAAATACCGAATTTATGAAACAAGTTTAAAGAGCAAGGAAGTAGAAGTTCAAGCTGGAGGGGCAGCAAGATTTAACAGGAACTTTCGTGGGCACAACAACAAGCCTTACCAGCGCCCAAATCAAGTCCAAAGGAATGTGGAGGAGCTCACATGTTGAGAGATTGTCCTAGGGCAGTCGTCACATGTGATTACTGTGGAAAGCCTGGTAACATTGCGAGCAATTGTTGGACAGCGCAACAACAAGCCAGCAGTGCAAGGAGAGTTGAGCCAACCCCTAAGGACAACAAGGGGGTGAAGTCCAAAGTTCAAGGGAAGATTTTTGCTATGAGTGTATCCAAAGCTTCTGCATCGGAATATTTGATTCGAGGTACAGGTATTATTAAAGATAGAGTTATCAATGTTTTATGTGACTCGGGTGCTACTCATTCCTTCATATCTCTTGATTGTGTGAAATGCCTTGAATTGCCTATGTCATCTCTGTCATATAGTGTTATGGTGTCCACTCCCACCAATAACTCAGTTGTGATTTCTTCTGCATGTTTGAATTGTTCTATAGTAGTCCATGGGAGAACCTTCTGTATAGATTTAATTTGTTTGCCTCTTTCTCATTTGGACATTATTCTGGGGATGGATTGGTTGGTATCCAACCATGTTCTTCTTGATTGTAAGAACAAGACCGTATATCTAGGCACAGGGACCCAAGAATCTCCTAAACCCATTAATGTGGGTGAAGAAGAAAAGAAGTGTAATGCTAAGGCTTTTATGGTCTTATTCTCTTCCACGGTCGAAGAATCTCCACGTATAGAAGACATACCAATAGTGAACGATTACATCGAAGTATTCCCAGAAGATATAACAGAGTTTACTACCAGAACGGGAAATTGAATTTAACATAGACCTCGTACCTGGAGCCAACCCCATAGTGATTGCACCGTACCGCATGTCACTTGTGGAATTGGCAGAAGTATGAAGACAAGTGGAGGAATTGCTACAGAAACAATTTGTGAGACCAAGTGCTTCATCATGGGGAGCACTAGTGTTGTTGGTTAAGAAGAAAGATGGGAGCATGAGGATGTGTATCGACTACCGACAGCTGAATAAAGTCACCATAAAAAATAAGTACCTGTTGCCTGGGATAGATGACCTTATGGATCAATTGAGAGGGGCAACAATCTTTTCAAAGATTGACTTGTGATCTGGTTACCATCAAATCAGGGTGAGGAAGGAAGATATTCCAAAGACGGCATTCAGAACCCGTTATGGTCACTATGAGTATTTAGTTATGCCTTTTGGTGTGACTAATGCTCCAGCAGTATTTATGGACTACATGAATCGCATCTTTTAACAGTATTTGGACAAGTTTGTGGTGGTGTTTATTGATGATATTTTGATTTATTCTAGAAGCCCAGAGGAACATGCCGAGCATTTGAGGATCGTGTTGCAGACTTTAAAGGAAAGGCAGTTATATGCCAAGTTTTCGAAGTGTGAATTCTGGTTGAGTCAAGTACAATTCTTGGGGTACGTGGTGTAAGGTGAAGGATTTATGGTGGACCCAACTAAAGTGGAAGCAATAACTCACTAGGAGAGGCCTACAACTCCCATAGAAGTTCGAAGTTTCTTAGGATTAGCTGGATATTACAGAAAGTTTATTGAAGGATTTTCTAAGTTAGCATTGTCGCTAACTAAGTTAACCAGGAAGGGACAAACTTTTAGCTGGGATGAAAGAAGTGAAGCTAGTTTTCAAGAGTTGAAGAGAAGACTGACAACTACTCCTATTTTGATATTACCAGATCCTGAGAAGAAGTTTGATGTTTATTGTGATGCATTAAAGCAAGGTTTAGGATGTGTCCTTATGCAAGACCGAAGGGTAGTTGCATACACTTCGCGACAATTGAGACAGCATGAGATGAACTACCCAACACACAACTTGGAGTTAGCCGTAGTCGTCTTTGCTCTAAAAATCTGGAGGCACTACCTTTATGGGGCAAGATTTGAAGTTTATAGCGACCACAAAAGTTTAAAGTACTTGTTCGATCAGAAAGAATTGAATATGCGACAAAGGAGGTGGATAGAATTTTTAAAGGATTATGACTTCGAGCTATCTTACCATCCCAGAAAAGCGAACGTGGTTGCTGATGCACTGAGTAGGAAATCACTTCATATTTCAGCTATGATGGTGAAGGAGCTACAATTGATAGAAGAATTCAGGAACTTGAATCTAGCTGTTGAGGTGCGTCCTAAGAGTTTGTATCTAGGAACTTTAAAGATCTCCAATGAATTTGTCGTACAAGTTAGAGATGCGCCACAAAGCGATCAATATCTGCAAGATATGATACGACAAAGAGATTAAGGTAAAGATGTAGAATTTCATCGCGATGTTAATGGCGTGATCAAGTCCAAGGATAGAGTGCGCATCCCTGAAGACGAGAGTATGAAGCAGATGATACTAGAAGAAGCACACAAGACCAAGTTAAGTTTCCACCCTGGAGCAACAAAGATGTATCAAGATTTGAAGAAGAACTTTTGGTGGTATGGGATGAAAAAGGATGTGGCTAAATACGTTTCAAAATGTTTAACATGTCGAAAGTCTAAAGCTGAGCACCAACGTATGCTAGGGGAACTTCAGCATTTGGAAATCCCAGAATGGAAATGGGATAGTATTTAAATGGATTTCGTATCAGGTTTGCCACGAACAAAGCTCAATTACGATGTCATATGGGTGATCATTGACCAATTGACGAAGACTGCTCATTTTCTTCCAATCAACATGAAGTATAAATTGGAGAGACTTGCAGACTTGTATATTAAAGAAATCGTTAGATTGCACAGAGTTCCTACTAGTATAGTGTCAGACCGAGATCCGAGGTTCACTTCAAAGTTTTGGGGAAGCTTACAGAACGCATTAGGGACTAAGTTGAAGCTGAGTTCATCCTATCATCCACAGACGGACGGGCAGACAGAACAGACAATCCAATCTTTGGAGGACTTATTGCGTGCTTGCATGATGGAGCAGCAGGGAACGTGGGACGAATGTCTACCCTTGGTGGAATTTACTTATAATAACAACTTTCACGCTAGTATAGGAATGGCGCCATACGAAACTTTGTACGGAAGAAAGTGCAGAACTCCACTATGCTAGTATGAAACTGGAGAAACACTCTTATTAGCCTCGGACGTGTTGCAGAAACATAATGAGTAAGTTAGAATGATAAGAGAGAAGATTAAAGTTTCTCATAATAGACAAGAGAGCTATTACGACAAGCGGAGGAAGCCGTTAGAATTTCAGGTAGGCGATCACGTTTTCTTAAAGGTTTCACCCGTCACTAGAGTCGAAAGAGCGTTGAAGTCCAGAAAGCTGTCACCAAAATTTGTCAGACCTTTTGAAGTCTTGAAGCGAATTGGTCCTGTTGCCTATCAGATTGCCTTACCACCTAATATATCCAATCTGCATCCAGTCTTTCATGTTTCTCAACTTAGGAAATATGTCTTTGACCCGTCTCATGTGATCGAACTTGACCCTATTCAGGTTCGAGAAATCTATCTTATGATGTACTTCCGGTGAAGATTGCAGACCAACGGATCAAGCAACTACGAGACAAGACTATTTCTTTGGTAAAGGTGATTTGGAGTCCAAACGATGAGGGAGATGCCACGTGGGAACCTGAAGATAAAATGAGAGCGTTGTACCCTTTTCTTTTCCAAGACTAGTGAATTTCGAGGACGAAATTCCTAAAATGGTGGGAGAGTTGTAACGCCCTTAATTTTTGGATGTGTATTTTATCTTGTGTGTGATATTTAAAATTAATAGAAATTATTTTTATTATAATTATTATTATTTTAAAAGGAAAATAAATATATATAATAAATAAATAAATAAATAATTTCAAACTGCCTCAAATATTTTGTTATATACATATATAACCGCACCGCCTCTTTCTTTCTTCACTTCATTTTCTTTCAATCACTCTACCGCACCATACTCTTCTTCTCCATCTCATCTTCAACCTTCAATCTCAAAATCCTACTCCATTTTCACGGTTCTTCCCAAATTGAGGTAATGTTACTCAAATCCTAGCTTCCAATTTCATTTTCACCGATTGAAATCTAAGATTAACGGTAGATTTTATTAATTTTTGAAGGATTGAGTTAGAAAACTCAAAGTTCTCTATTTTTTATTGTTTGAAGAATTTCAAGGTAAGGAGAGTTTATTTCTTACTCTAATCTACAATGTATGATGTGTTCTGTGTTGTTTGTGGTTTGTGTGGATTGATTTTTGAAACGGAAGCCCGAAACAGCGAAGACGCATTCTGGACTATAAAAATCCGCTCAGTGAATTGAAATCTGTTGAGCGTATTGAAGAACACACATCACTGGAGCGAATCCGCTCAACGTAGGCGAAATCCGCTCAACGCAGACGAAATCTGCTCAGCGCACAAAAAAAATAAAAAAAATATTCGCTCAGCGGATTTGACCGTTGACTTCTGCTGAGCGCACAAAAAAATAGTATTTGTACCCCTTGTTTTTACTATTTGCACCCCCCTGTTTTTACTATTTGTACCCCCGTTTTCTATTTGTACCCTATTTTGCTATTTGCACCCGAAAGTGATTGTCTTTTATTGTTAAGTGATATTTGAGGATGATAAGTTGAAACTAATCACCTAGAGGGTGGGGAAGTTATGAGATTTGGATAGTAATGTCTTTTCAAGTTGAATTCCATGTGGATTAGTCACAGAGATACACTGGGGTGTAGTTCAGGAAGATTCAATAACCTGGGGGAATTGAAGGGTGATGAAGTGGCTCAGCTATCGATGTGCTTGGGGACTGTCACAGGCCTCGCACTTCATTCCCGACTGAATCGCTGACTATGCTTTTTGTCAAAAGGGCTTGTGCGCACACGTTGTATCCGTATAGCGTAGTGCTAACTGGCAGCTATCCACACCAGCGTAAGGCTAACATCATCTGGGTGGTGAGGTTGGCAACGTTTAGGGGCCCAATATAATAGTGGAAATCGTGAATTATGATGGAGGTGAAAGACGTAGAGCATGACTATCTAGGATTTATATGATGTTAATATTAACTCTTACTTGCATGTTTAATGATTGATTGTGTGATTGAGATTTTTATATTGATGAAATGTATTGAATTTACTCTATCTATTTTCTATTTTACCATCCTTTTATTTCATCATATACATTGAGATTGTGAATAGGAAGAGACTCACCCTTATACCCAACATTTCAGGGCAAAACAATGACAACCCAACCCCGTAGAGTTAGAATAATGGATGTGTAGTATAATTATAGTTATAATGAACTATTTAGAGAATATCAACAAGTAGGTTTTTATAAATATGTATTATCCGCTGGAGTAGACGGACCAGATTCAGTAATTATAGTAGACGCACAGGCTTCATATAGTTATGCCGTTTTGCATGGAGGGTAATAGAAGGATATAGAGGTACTGTGCGACCCCCTAGACCCCTGTGTTACCAGTTCCAGTTTCTTGACCATGATGCTACCGGGATGCTGACGAGGGTAACTGGAGGGAGGATGACAGAAGTGGAGGTTACAGTTGATGAGGGAGACATCTCACTGTCAGATCTCTCATCCGACAAGATGGAGGCCTTTGAGGCTTTATATGAAGCTGAAAATGAAGACTTCTCCCCATAGATATGATAGATATTTGATAGTTTAATAGAAACCTGCTTGATGGGACTATATATGTGACACTTTTGGTTTAAAATGTTTTACCCATCATTTTTGAATTGTAAATATTATATTATGGTTCCTGGAACAATTAGTTGTATGAAATAAATATATATATATATATATATATACTTATATTATTATAAATTATAATTTTCTTTTATTTTCTTCTTTTTATTATTATTTTGCAGGTATAAAAAATAAAAATATTTTTAACGTTATAATTTCAAATAAAAAAGGAAAAATTTACAAAAATTTCACTTATTTAAATAAAAATATTTTTTAAATTATGAACGTTATAGGAATAATTCAGATATACACTAGAATATCTTTCTAAGTATATATTTACAACAATTGAATGGATTATTCTGGTTCTTAAAAGGCAAGATGAACACATATTTAAAACTAAATCCTTAATAGCCAACTCTGCAATCAATTAGTTTCATTTTAATACATATCTTGCTTTATTCACTTTTCTATGTAGTGTATAATTCTTGTTCTTAGTTTAACATTGTTTTTAATTCAGTTTTAATTCATTCGAGCTATAATTCTTTGAATGCATTTAGTTTTCTTCTATAGTAGTTTTAAATTCAAGTAATTCACTAGTTTTGTTTTTGAGCATATTAGGATTAAAGCATTTTAATTTAGTTCTTTATCTTATCGTTCGAATTCTGCATTTTCACTTACTTAGATTTTTGTAACATTAGTTGCAAATGGTGTACATATGAGGAATGGTTCTTCTTCAAAGGTAAAGAGAAAGGATATCGGAGTGTTGTCTATCCATTATATTCAAAGTCAGTTTTAAATTCTTTATTATTATATAATTAGATAAACAAAAATATTCAAAAATTATTATTATTATTATTATTTATAGAATTAGAAAAAAGTATTTATATAATTAATAATAATAATATTATTATTATTTAATTATTATTATTATTATTATTATTATTATTATTATTATTTTTTTTTGTTATTGTTAAGTTGGATAATATTTAATTTTATGATTAATAGTAATTTAGTTGGATAAGTTTTTTTATTAACTTTTCATTTATCACATTTATTTAATATTTAAATATTAAATTTATATTTAAATATTTATTTATTTAGTATAATTGTTATTTTTATTTTATTTTTGTCATCTATAAATTTATAGATCAGATATTTATATGTATATATAGAAAGAGAGAGAGAGAGAGAGGAAAGTTGAAGTAACAGCTTGCATTTTATAAAATGGGGTTGCGGATAAATGTTATAAAGTTTAATAATTTAATTATATTTATTTATTGTTCACATTAATAATATTTATTATTTTAATATGAATGTGACATGATATTAAATATTTTAAAATGTAATAAATATTTATTTAATATTATTAAATATTTAAAAATGTAATAAATATTTATTTAATATTAGTAAATATTTTAAAATGTAATAAATATGTCTTTAATATTATTAAATATTTTAAAATGTAATAAATATTTATTTAATATTATTAAATATTTTAAAATATAATAAATAATTATATAATATTATTAAATATTTTATTGAATGTATATAATATATTTAATAAATGTAATAATTAAAATGAAATTATACTTAAATGGGTGAATTTTGATTAAAATATATATCCATGAATTTTTTTAATTAATTAATTAAAATTATATATGCATTAATTAATATTAATAAATTTTAAAAAATAACAACATAAATAAAGAATAGATATATAAATTCTATAATAATAATATTAAATATTACCGTAATACTTACCTCCTTCTTTATTTATTTAAGTTAAATAATTTTTTTTAATGAATAAAAAATATATCAATTTTACTTTTATAATAAAATAAAAATTTACTAATTAATTATTAATAATTTTAAAATCATAAAATATAAAATATCTAAACACATAAAATATTCACTTTATTCAAGTTTATCATTTGAAAATCAAAAAGTTTTTACGAAAACTCATAATAAATTGAAAGTTTTAAAATTATTCTTCAAGACAAAATTAATTCTTATTTAAGCAAAATTTAAAACTATTATTTAACTTTTAAGTATAACAAAATCACAAGTACAAACAAAAAGGATAAGCTAATGTAAATAATAAGATAAATCATATGAAATTCATAAAATCATTTAATTGTAAGCATAAGATTTCATAGAAGTGTAAGGGTCTACCTAAGGTTTTACACATAATAAAATTCACACATCACAAACAAGACTAGCCCAATTTTATGAGTTTGAGTTAGGCTTAAGGTCCACTTCTCTTATGGTATTAGAGTTTATCCTAATAAAGTTGTAACTATACAAGAATTTATATATAATTATACAAAAGTGTTTATAAACTAATTGATATAAATATAAGTTTAGGGACAAAATAAGAATTTTATTTCAAATACTTATATGAATAAAAGATTAATTAATCTCATACCTTTAAAAAATTAATATATTATTTATATTATTATTATATAATTATCAACAATCTTATAAGGATAAATTCTAATATCATAACATAAGTGGATTTTAGTCCTAACTCAAAATCATAAAACCCAACTTATAAGGTGAGGTTTGCACCTACTTTATATATATATATATATATATATATATATATATATATTAATTTGATCATATCTTTAGGTGATGTGGGATCTCTAACAGCTATAGCTTTGAAATAAGTTTCTCTGTCCTTTCATTGTTTCAGCTTAAGGAAAAAATTGTAGTCATACTTTATAATCTACCATGCATATAATACAATTTTTATTTTTATTTTTATACTTGATCATAGGATCATTGTCGATGTATCTAAAAAAAAAAACTAGTTGATATTTACCTTTTCTAACACTTACAAAGGTAATTAAAATTGAGATCTTACTCAAGATCATAGAGAATATTATAAATACTAAATTGGAATATTGTAACACAAATTATAAGATTTTATAAAATAAATTGAAACTTGAAATATACAATATATACTATTGAAATAAATATTAATAATGAATTGAAATTTGAAAAATTAAATAACACATAAAAAAATTAAGAAAAGTATAAATATTGATTATTGGGAGGAAGTAGAGAAGTTTTTTTTAAAAAAAAAGAAAAATTATAATATTTTTTATTTTTTTAAGAAAATAGATAAGTATTTAATTTTTCTTTTAATTTTGTATAATTAGATTTTAAAATTGTCTGTTAAAAATATAATGTACGTTGTTAAAATAAATATTAATAATGAATTGAAACTTGAAAAAAAAATAGATAGAAAAATTAAAAAGAGTGCAAATGTTGAGTATTGGAAAAATGGAAAAATATTTAGACAAGAGGAAAAATTATAATATTTTTTTTTAATAGAGAAGTATTTAATTTTTTCTTTTAATTTTGTTTAATTAGATTTTAAAAAGTGACCGTTAAAATATATAAAAGAAAGAGGAAGCATTATTCTTTCTATATAATTAGATAATTGGTAATGACTGTTAGTTGCAACCCAAAAAAAAGTTTGAAACTCTTTCCTTTTATTCGGCCCACTTCAAACAAAATAAGAAAGAAAAACCCTAATTGCATCCTTGATCATACTACTGGTTTGATATTTATCTTTTCTAACACTAACAAATTGAGATCTTATTAAAGATCATAAAAGAGAATATAAATAGTAAATAAAAAATATCATAACACAAATACTAAGATCTTACAAATTTATGCAATGAATTAAAACTTAAAATATATAATTTATATTATTGAAATAAATATTAATAATGAATTGAAATTTGAAAAAATAAATAACAGATAGAAAAATTAAGAGGTGTACAAATATTGAGTATTAGGGGAAGTAGAAAAGTTTTAGAAAATAGGAAAAATTATAATATTTTTCTTAAATAGAGAAGTATTTAATTTTTCTTTTAATTTTGTATAATTAGATTTTAAAAAGTGATTGTTAAAATATATGATATATATGGTTGAAATAAATATGAATAATGAATTAAAACTTAAAAAAATAAATAATAGATAAAAAAATTAAGAAAAATGCATATATTGAATATTGGAGAAGTGAAGAAATTTTTAGAAAAAAAGAAAAAAATATAATATTTTTTTAAAATACAAAAGTATTTAATTTTTATTTTAATTTTAATTAGATTTTAAAAAGTGACAATCAAAATATAATGTAACCATAATATTAGAAAAGAAAGAGGAGGCAGCGTTATTCTTTTCTATATAATTGCCAATGACTATTTCCTTGAACCCAATAGAGAGTTTGAAACTCTTTCATTTTATTCGGCCCACTTCAAACAAAATGAGAACTTTATGTCAAAATCGCAAAATGCAAACACATTTTGTGTATGTAAAAAATATACTTTGAAGTACGGGTAAAATCTGCATTGTTCAACACTTGGGATTGTACCTCGCTTGTACATGGTTGAACTAAGAACTCACTCTCTAATTCAAGGATGAAATTCAAAATATTATGGAAATGAGGACTAACAGTCTCTCCAGATCGATGGAAGAAGAAAGAAATAGTTCAATCTTTCACATTATGCCCTAATATGTGTAAGAATTTAGCCAATTGTTCTTCTACGGTGGATCTGTAACCATCTTTGACCATAGTTGTTGCTCGATAACATAAATTTATAAATGCCTCGGGTCCCATGTGTATAATATCGTGACACCTTTCCGAATGTACAAGATAAGACACCATCTTGAATCATAGATCTACTTGTACTTGGCAAAGAACTTAACAAATATAATCCATGAGCAACTGAACACAATAATGTGACTGCTGTTATTGTCAAACGCATGTCCATTTGTTGTTGAGCATGTCCAATAATATCATTATTTATAATAATGTTATCTGATTCTTCTTTTAAATCTAATATGGAACATTTTCCATCTTCCATGCTTCACCAATAATTTTTTTTTAAATAAAAATATTTTATTATAATTACAGTTATAATATGTTCTTAAAGAAAATAATTAACCACCTAAATCATAAATTAAAAAAAAATTTAACATAAATAAAACTCATAATTATCAAGTTAAACGTAATAAAACTGATTCATATATATTAAATTTAATAATAATTTATTTTTATTATTATCTTACATTATTTATTTCAAATTTATATATAAAATATATAATAATTAATATTAATATAAATATTTAATTTTTTATAAAATTATCATAAAAACCCTTTCTTCTTTCTCTTTTCCTCACGGAAAAACATAAAATCGGAAAAGCGAAAAAACATGGAATCGGAAAAAAAAATAAGCGGAAAAACAAAAACAAATAAACGGGAAAACAAATAAACAGAGAAAAAAAAAAGCAAAAACATAAAAGAAAATAGATAAAGAGACAAACATAATACAGATAAACAGTTAAATATAAAAATCGGAGAAGAATTAGAATCTACTAACCTCAAATCGATTAATCCCAACCGAATCGATTAACCCTAAAATTAATTAACTTTATCAATTATTCAACCCCTAAAATCAATTAACCCTATCAATTATTCAACACCAGACTCGTAACTTATTATTTTGGAAAGAAACTTACCTATTACAAGACAAATCAGAAGAATGGTTCTCTTCTTCCGCAAATACAGATTGAGACTCAACAAATCCTTATAAGTATTACGGGGTTTACGATAGGGCTCAAATACTTTTTTTTATATTCTGCACTTGTACTCTACAATCAAGGGTATTACGAGGCGTAAAGAAAGTGTAACCCTAAATTTTCGTGTCTTTCTTTCCAAATCCCTTCAAATCAACATATCCAAACCATTTTCTATCACCCGTCTTCTTCCATCTAGGGTAACAGTAAGTGGAAACAAACAAATGATCATTTACTTTTTACGAGTTAGGAAAGACATTAATTTTACACAAATAAAAAAGAATAAAATGCAAAGATTTGAGAAAAAAATCATACCATACTTAAGTTTTTAATTTGATAAATATATAATTATATTTATAAAATAATATTATTTATATTTTTATTATAATAAAGTAATAAATAATAAAAATAATATACATTTTTATTTTATTTTAATTGATTATAAATAATTAAAAAATAATATTAAAATTATAAAAATAATAATAAATAAATTATTAATAATAAATAAAATTATTTTACTTTTTACTTATTTCAATTTTTTTTTTTTATTTCCTTCCTTTTTCACTACTCAAATCTATTCTTTAATTCAAAGACACCCCTTAAAGATAATACTGTACAAGTATATGAATATATGAATGAAGTAGCTCATTTTCAGATATTCAATCAATATTTATAAATCAATTTATAAATAAGAAAAATCATTTACAAATATTCGAGTATTAGAACCATACAATAAGCATCTCCTCTTTGAGAATCTAAACTTCATTTATCTTTTTGTTACAACATCAGCAAGAGATCTATAAAAATCTGGGTAATACAAACAAACTCCATTTTAGGAGTAGTTAAGCATACATAATGGATTCTCTACACAATAAATTTGTTGAATTAAAGAGTAAACGGGAAGCATCTCCATTATTTGGTCATGTGAAACACATGCCAAAAGCTACCCGAATCCCACCATGCCTCATCCTGGTTAAAGGCTGGAAGTTTGTGTTATCTTGCATGCCCAAACACAAACTCCAACTCTTAACCATACGACGAGTCAGGCGCATTATACTCTTCCCCCTTTCGGGTGGTCCAGCATCTGAAAAAGAACCAATAACAAATAAACAAATACTCATAGATATCAGATATGAGGATAAAAACCTCAAAAAAAAAAAAACAAATAGCACTTGTTTTCAATTTAGAACAAGAAAATTGTTGGACTGAAAAATATTATTTTGAAAAAAATCTGTCCAAAAATTTTATATGCGTAATATTATCATTTAATAAATTTATAGGAAGAAAATATAAAAAATAATATCTCTCCGTTTAACAAAACTGAATACATCAAGTTGAGAACAGTAAAGAAAATTTATAGGGGAAAATCAGAGATCTGAACTTACCAAGTTGCTGATGAAGCTGGATGCGTGTTCAATTGCCTTATTGCAGATGGGTTGCAAATCAGAAACCTGCATCTGGAATGTTGTGAAATGGGTGTTTTCAGAGATGACCAAGTCCAATGTAAAAATCTGACTCCATTGAACTTTGGCCTCTCTTCTTTTCCTAACTCTCTCTATGAAAGACATGATGCTTAACCTCTCTGAATGACCTGAATTTAAAGGAACCGAGAAACGAACAACATTAAATTCAGACTTTGACTTTTGAAAAGTTATTTCAAAACATTTAATACTTTTTGCAAAAATAATTAAAGCCATTCAAGGAATATTTGACCAACATAAATGTGACTTAATGATATTTCATCATAAAGCATTTGAATTCTTTTTTCTTCTCATATAGTTAATGCATCAGTTTTATTTGAGGAAAGTTTTGAAGGAAAATGTATTAAATTAATATATAATATTAAATATTTTTCTCTAAAGTTTGACCGTAACATTTTTAAGAATTTTATTTTTGAAATATTTTAATTCATTACATAATATAAGTTTTTTTATTAACTTTTCATTTATCACATTTATTTAATATTTAAATATTAAGTTTATGTTTAAATATTTATTTAATATAATTTTTATTTTTATTTTTTTCATCTATAAATATATAGATCAGATATTTATATGTATATATAAAAAGAGAGAGAGGAAACTTGAAGTAACAGCTTGCATTCTATAAAATCGGTTTGCGGATAAATGTTATAAAGTTTAATGATTTAATTATTGCTCACATTAATCATATTTATTATTTTAATATGTGACATGATATTAAATATTTTAAAATGTAATAAATATTTATTTAATATTATTAAATAATTTAAAATATAATAAATATTTATTTAATATTAGTAAATATTTTAAAATGTAAGAAATATTTATTTAATATTATTAAATATTTTAAAATGTAATAAATATTTATTTAATATTATTAAATATTTTAAAATGTAATAAATAATTATTTAATATTATTAAATATTTTATTGAATGTATATAATATATTTAATAAATGTAATAATTAAAATGAAATTATACTTAAATGAGTCAATTTTGATTAAAATTTATATCCATGAATTTTTTTAAAATTAATTAATTAAAATTATATATGCACTAAAATTAATAAATTTTAAAAAATAACAAGATAAATAAAGATAGATATATAAATTTTATAATAATAATATTAAATATTACCATAATACTTACCTCCAAATTTGTTTATTTATTTAAGTTAAATAATATTTTTTTTTAACGAATAAAAAATATATCTATTTTACATTTATAACAAAATAAAAATTTATCTATTAATTATTAATAATTTAAAAATATCATAAAATATAAAACGTCTAAACACATAAAATATTTACTTTATTCAAGTTCATCATTTAAAAATAAATTTTTTTTACGAAAACTCATAATAAATTGAAAGTTATAAAATTATTCTTCAAGACAAAATTAATTCCTATTTAAGCAAAATTTGAAGTATAACTTTCACCTACATTGCTATCTGTTCCTATGTAACGACACAATCATCACAGTAACAAAATCACAAGTACAAACAAAAAGGTAAGCTAATATAAATGACAAGATAAATCATATAAAATTCATAAAATCATTCAATTGTAAGCATAACATTTCATAGAAGTGTAAGGGTCTATTTAAGATTTTACACATAATAAAATTCACACATCACAAACAAGACAAGTCGGATTTTATAAGTTTAAGTTAGGCTTAAAGTCCACTTCTCTTATGGTATTAGAGTTTATCTAAATAAGGTTGTAACTATACAAGAATTTATATGTAATTATACAAAAGTATTTATAAACTAATTGATATAAATATAAGTTTAGGGACAAGATAAGAATTTTATTTCAAATCCTTATATGAATAAAAAATTAATGTATTATTTATATTATTATTATATAATTATCAACAACCTTATTAGGATAAATTCTAATATCATAATAGAAGTGGACTTTAGTCCTAACTCAAACTCATAAAACCCAATTTATAAGGTGTGAGATTTACACCCACTTTATATATATATATATATATATATATTAATTTGACCATATCTTTTAGTGATGTGGGATCTCCAACAGCTATAGCTCTAAAATAAGTTTCTCTGTCCTTTCATTATTTCAACTTAAGGGAAAAATCGTAGTCATACTTTATAATCTACCATGTATATATACAATTTTTATTTTTATTTTTATACTTGATTATAGGATCATTGTCGATGTTTCTCAAAAAAAAGAATACTAACTGGTATTTACGTTTTCTAACACTTACAAAGATAATTAAAATTGAGATCTTACTCAAGATCATAAAAAATATTATAAATACTAAATTGGAATATTGTAACACAAATTATAAGATCCTACAATTTTATAAAATATATTGAAACTTGAAATATACAACATATATCATTGAAATAAATATTAATAATGAATTGAAATTTAAAAAAATAAATAAGACATAGAAAAATTAAGAAAAGTATAAATATTGATTATTGGGAGGTAGAGAAGTTTTTGTTTTTTTTTTTTATTAAAAAAGAAAAAGAAAAGTTATAATATTTTTTTAAGAAAAAAGAAAAATATTTTTTTTTAATTTTGGATAATTAGATTTTAAAAAGTGTCTGTTAAAAACACAATGTATGTTGTTAAAATAAATATTAATAATGAATTAAAACTTGAAAAAAAATAGATAGAAAAATTAAAAGGAGTGTAAATGTTGAGTATTGGAAAAATGGAAAAATATTTAGACGAGAAGAAAAATTATAATATATTTTTTAAAATAGAGAAGTATTTATTTTTTTTCTTTTTATGTTTTTTAATTAGATTTTAAAAAGTGAGTTAAAATATATAATATATATAGGAAGATTGCAAAAGAAAGAGGAAGCATTGTTCTTTCTATATAATTAGATAATTAGCAATGAGAAAGAGGAAGCATTCTTCTTTCTATATAATTAGGTAGTTGGCAATGACGGTTACTTGGAACCCAATAGAGAGTTTGAAATTCTTTCTTTTTATTCGACCCGCTTCAAATAAAATGAGAAAAAAAATCTTTCCTTTTATTCGGCCAACTTCAAACAAAAATGAGAAGAAAAAAAACCCTAATTGCATCCTTGATCATACTACTGGTTTGGTATTTATCATTTCTAAGACTAATAAATTGAGATCTTATTCAAGATCATAAAAGAGAATATAAATAGTAAATAAAAAATATCATAACACAAATATTAAGATCTTACAAATTTATGCAATGAATTAAAACTTAAAATATATAATTTATATTATTGAAATAAATATCAAAAATGAATTGAAACTTGAAAAAATAAATATCAGATAGAAAAATTAAGAGGTGTACAAATATTGAGTATTAGGGGAAGTAGAAAAGTTTTAAAAAAAATAGTTATAATATTTTTTTTTAAATAGAGAAGTATTTAATTTTTCTTTTAATTTTGTATAATTAGATTTTAAAAAGTGACTGTTAAAATATACGATGTATATGGTTAAAATAAATATCAATAATAAATTGAAACTTGAAAAAATAAATAACAGATAATAAAATTAAGGAAAATGCATATATTAAGTATTGGAGATTTGAAGAAACTTTAAGAAAATAGGACAAAATTATAATATTTTTTTAAAATAGAAAAGTATTTAATTTTTCTTTTAATTTTAATTAGATTTTAAAAAGTGACAATTGTTATTCTTTTCTATATAATTGCCAATGACTATTTCCTCAAACCCAATGGAAAGTTTGAAACTCTTTCATTTTATTCGGTCCACTTCAAACAAAATGAGAATAAACCCTAATTGCATCATTGTGCAATCTCCTTGCGGCGCTCGCACAACGTCCCTCACAGTGAAAGGAGAAGAGCGATGGAGATGGAGAAGAAAAGGAGTAAGATGCAATTCTTGAATGTATGTGTCACAGAAGGTGACGCATGACAGAGGTTCGACGCAAAAGATCGTCATTCTACAACGATTTTTTATCTTTTCCTACGATTTTATGCAATTTAGACAAAAATTCTATCTTCTACATACACAACCTTAAAAACTCTGACAAAAAAATTAAAAAATCATAATATCTTACCACTCAAATCGCAATTTTGATTATAGATATATATTCATAACTTTGTGCTACTCCCAATTCTTTTTTCTCTCTGATTCTTGTATTCATTCAATTTATTTGGTCTATAATCTTGTTCATTTTTTAACTACTTACCCAGATAAATAACATTCATATATTTATATATTTTACATTATTAATTATTGTGCAAAGTAATATAGATTGTTTTTATTTGTCTAAAATAAACAATTTTTTCTTATATATATCTATGTAATAGGCAATAATCGCGGAGCAGACTGTTTTGACAGCATCAACATTGATACTATCTTAAAAAAGTGTGCAAATGAGGTATTTCATCCATCTACTTATTTAAATATTTTTTTTTCTTTTGGCACTTCTCATTATCTATATTTCTTTTTCTGACTCCACTATTTTTTTTCATCAGTAAATATTAATTATTAATATCTTATTTTTTTATTAGGAAAATTTGAACCCACGACTTACTCGTTCTTTTTAAGTTCTTTAACTTTTAT
>BDMB01000100.1:170008-187522 GCA_016859785.1 Macrotyloma uniflorum
CTCGTTCTTTTTAAGTTCTTTAACTTTTATCACTAAACCAACCTTATAATTCCTACACTATTTCATCTTGCAGGCAACACATTCAAGAAATAACTATATTAAAGAAAAAAAGAAAATTCTTTAACTCATACATTTTTTTCTTTATCTCATTAAATTTTTCCTTCAAGTAATTGCATTGAAGATGATTCAAATTGGTGAGAAAGATAGTGAACTGTTGCCAAGAGTTGGTGATAAAGGGTTATTCTTTGCCTAAGGGAATCAATGTGGGAAAAATACATTGAATGAGATATTAAGTGTAGAACGGTACAAAGAGTCCATATACTTGTAGTTATGAACCTTGTGCTTCTCTTTCTTGATCCTGATCTTGATGAGGGTTGTGAATCATGTAGTTCACAAACATCAATGTCCTAGGAAACAAGTGCAAAAAGCTGAGACATAAACAACATTATCTTTGTGGTGAAGGTAGAAGTATATACCTTACTTGTACCTTCTTAAGGTGAAAATGTAGATTTACTTTTCATATTCATTCCCTTAGTCAAAGAGTAACCTTTTATCACCAAATAATGTGAACCGTTCACCATCTGTTATTGAGTGGATTTATCATTGTTGTCGCCATCGAGTTGTACTCAAAACAGCGATGGAGTTAGTGAATTGTTGATCGAAGTTACTAATAAATGATTACTCTTTTGTGAAGGGAATAGAGTGAGATGTTCAGAGTGGGATGGTTGGAGTGGACCATAAAGTGTACCATGACGTAAAGGAATCCCAAAATAGCATTGGTTATGCATCATTTTTCAGCTCTTGTTTTTTTATCATTTTGCACTATTTGAACTCATGATAAGTAGAAGAGGTGCGGACAAGGTAAATAGCCAACTTAATCTCTCTCAAGAGTGGGCCTGATACCATAAAATTCAGTGGCTAATAAACCTTTTGCTATCCTCTATTGCTCTAGTTGAGCATTGTGAATTCAAACAAATGAATGTTACTCTAAACAAGTGCTAAAAATGGTGAATAATCAACACTATCTTGGGGGTCCTTAACGTCAGGGTATATGTATATGCTCACTTCTGCCCTCCATCATTGATCACACCCATTCCCTTTGCTAATGAGTAACCACTTATCACCGACTCATGCTAAATGTCCATTTCTGTCATCGAGTGAATTCGTTGTTATTGCTACCACGGAATTATCACTTTTTATTTTAAAGTGATTATTGATTATTTAAGTAGAGAAGTTTTTTTCTAAAAAGTGAAAAAGAAAAGTTATAATATTTTTTTAAGAAAATAGAGAAATATTTTTATTTTTTTTAATTTTGGATAATTAGATTTTAGAAAGTGTTTGTTAAAAACACAATGTATGTTGTTAAAATAAATATTAATAATCGATTGAAACATGAAAAAAAAAAAAGATAGAAAAATTAAAAGGAGTGCAAATGTTGAGTATTGGGGAAATGGAAAAATATTTAGACGAGAGGAAAAATTATAATATTTCTTTTAAAATAGAGAAGTATTTATTTTTTCTTTTAACTTTTTTTAATTATATTTTAAAAAGTGAGTAAAAATATATAATATATATAGGAAGATTGGAAAAGAAAGATGAAGCATTGTTCTTTCTATATAATTAGATAATTGGCAATGACGATTACTTGGAACCCGAAAAAAAGTTTGAAACTCTTTTCTTTTATTCGGCCCGCTTCAAACAAAATGAGAAAAAAAATCTTACCTTTTATTCGGCCCACTTCAAACAAAATGAGAAAAAAAAAAAAAAAACCTCCTAATTGCATCCTTGATCATACTACTGGTTTGGTATTTATCATTTCTAAGACTAACAAATTGAGATCTTATTCAAGATCATAAAAGAGAATATAAATAGTAAATAAAAAATATCATAACACAAATATTAAGATCTTACAAATTTATGCAATGAATTAAAACTTAAAATATATAATTTATATTATTGAAATAAATATCAATAATGAATTGAAACTTGAAAAAATAAATATCAGATAGAAAAATTAAGAGGTGTACAAATATTGAGTATTAAGGAAAGTAGAAAAGTTTTAGAAAACAGGAAAAGTTATAATATTTTTTTTTTTAAATAGAGAAGTATTTAATTTTTCTTTTAATTTTGTATAATTAGATTTTAAAAAGTGATTGTTAAAATATACCATGTATACGATGGAAATAAATATCAATAATAAATTGAAACTTGAAAAAATAAATACCAGATAAAAAAATTAAGGAAAATGCATATATTAAGTATTAGAGAATTGAAGAAACTTTTAGAGAAGAGGAAAAAATTATAATATTTTTTTTAAAATAGAAAAGTATTTAATTTTTCTTTTAATTTTAAATAGATTTTAAAAATTTACAATCGTTATTCTTTTCTATATAATTGCCAATGACTATTTCCTCAAACCCAATAGAAAGTTTGACACTCTTTCATTTTATTCGGCCCACTTCAAACAAAATGAGAATAAACCCTAATTGCATCATTGTGCAATCTCCTTGCGGCGCTCGCACAACGTCCCTCGCAGTGAAAGGAGAAGAGCGATGGAGATGGAGAAGAAAAGGAGTAAGATGCAATTCTTGAATGTATGTGTCACAGAAGGTGATGCATGACAGAGGTTCGACGCAAAAGATCGTCATTCTACAACGATTTTCGATCTTTTCCTACGATTTTATGCAATTTAGACAAAAATTCTATCTTCTACATACACAACCTTAAAAACTCTGACAAAAAAATTAAAAAATCATAATATCTTACCACTCAAATCGCAATTTTGATTATAGATATATATTCATAACTTTGTACTACTCCCAATTATTTTTTCTCTCTGATTCTTGTATTCATTCAATTTATTTGGTCTATAATCTTGTTCATTTTTTAACTACTTACCCAGATAAATAACATTCATATATTTATATATTTTACATTATTAATTATTGTGCAAAGTAATATAGATTGTTTTTATTTGTCTAAAATACACAATTTTTTCTTATATATATCTATGTAATAGGCAATAATCGCGGAGTAGACTGTTTTGGCAGCATCAACATTGATACTATCTTAAAAAAGTGTGCAAATGAGGTATTTCATCCATCTACTTATTTAAATATTTTTTTTTCTTTTGGCACTTCTCATTATCTATATTTCTTTTTCTGACTCCACTATTTTTTTTCATCAGTAAATATTAATTATTAATATCTTATTTTTTTATTAGGAAAATTTGAACCCACGACTTACTCGTTCTTTTTAAGTTCTTTAACTTTTATCGCTAAACCAACCTTATAATTCCTACACTATTTCATCTTGCAGGCAACACATTCAAGAAATAACTATATTAAAGAAAAAAAGAAAATTCTTTAACTCATACATTTTTTTCTTTATCTCATTAAATTTTTCCTTCAAGTAATTGCATTGAAGATGATTCAAATTGGTGAGAAAGATAGTGAACTGTTGCCAAGAGTTGATGATAAAAGGTTATTCTTTGCCTAAGGGAATCAATGTGGGATAAATACATTGAATGAGATATTAAGTGTAGAACGGTACAAAGAGTCCATATACTTGTAGTTATGAATCTTGTGCTTCTCTTTCCTGATCCTGATCTCGATGAGGGTTGTGAATCATATAGTTCACAAACATCAATGTCCTAGGAAACAAGTGCTAAAAGCTGAGACATAAACAACATTATGTTGGAGTCTTTGTGGTGCAGGTAGAAGTATATACCTTACTTGTACCCTCTTAAAGTGAAAATGTAGATTTACTTTTCATATTCATTCCCTTAGTCAAGGAGTAACCTTTTATCACCAAATAATGTGAACCGTTCGCCATCTGTTATTGAGTGGATTTATCATTGTTGTCGCCATCGAGTTGTACTCAAAACAGCAATGGAGTTAGTGAATTGTTGATCGAAGTTACTAATAAAGGATTACTCTTTTGTGAAGGGAATAGAGTGAGATGTTCAGAGTGGGATGGTTGGAGTGGACCATAAAGTGTACCATGACGTAAAGGAATCCCAAGATAGCATTGGTTATGCATCATTTTTCAGCTCTTGTTTTTTTATCATTTTGCACTATTTGAACTCATGATGAGTAGAAGAGGTGTGGACAAGGTAAATAGCCAACTTGATTTCTCTCAAGAGTGGGCCTGATACCATAAAATTCAGTGGCTATAAACCTTTTGCTACCCTCTGCTGCTCTAGTTGAGCATAGTGAATTCAAACAAATGAATGTTACTGTAAATAAGTGCTAAAAATGGTGAATAATCAACACTATCTTGGGGGTCCTTAACGTCAGGGTACATGTATATGCTCACTTCTACCCTCCAACATTTAACATCTCACTTGTAATGTACTTTTCCACACCCATTCCCTTTGCTAATGAGTAACCACTTATCACCAACTCATGCTAATTGTCCATTTTTGTCATTGAGTGAATTCGTTGTTATTGCTACCACGGAGTTGTGTACATCTCATGCACAATTGTTTTAGGAAAGTGAAGGAAAACGGATCGATGTTACTTCCAATATTTTTTGTTGTTGTTTATTTTTCTTAATTCCTTCGAACCACACAGATATATCTACAATTACATTCTAACGTTTAAATTAATAAACAATATAAATATGGTGTATTATTTTATTAGAGTAAGATGATCATACGTTGATTTGAATCATTTATTTATAATATAGAGTAAAATAGATTTATCTTAATAAATCTTAAGTATAAAATTTATTGGTATACATACCATCTTTTACATATTACAGATCTGATGAAGATATTTTATCTTTAATGAATAACATGAGTCCAATATTGGACTAATCTTGTCGGTAATGAAAAAAAAACAGGATGGTCATTCAATTTATATTAATTTTAATCTAGCTTATTTAATACATAAATAATTTCTGAATTTTGCTCGTCTTTTATGTTTCACATAAATAACATAGAGAAAATAAATATAAGGTGACGCTGAATGATTTCAACAAAATAAATATTTGATGTTACCTTTTGTGTTGTTAGAGAGAAATATCGTGCATATAAGATTGTTCTGGATGCACGGTGAATTGTGTTTGAAGCACAACTTTTCAATGAAATGGAGAATGAAGATCAGAAGATAGTTAATGCTACCTGAGCCTACATTTTGAAGATTGAATTCTTTACTTCTATGAAGCAACATATTTGCTTATTAATTCTAATGGTTTTCGTTGTGGAATATCAAATCATTTCTTGGTTGTCTAATGTCTTTTTTCGGCATATGTAAAGCATACTTTGCTTCATTTTATATAGTCTCATAAATGATGAATAGCTCCACATGTCACGTTTTGTCATTCTTGTGTTCTTTATCTGAATCATTTCTAGCAAAGCTGTTAGTTATTGTAGAAAAGTATGATGACAGTAGGGCCACAATACAAGACACACAGAAGATCCAATAGAATACACGATATTTTATTTAAATTAAATTGTCGATAGAGTGTCTAGACTCTTTTCTTTTAAAAATAAGAGCCAAATATCACATTTGAAATAGTTACGTATGATTTTTATAAAACTTTTTATGGAATGAAATGAGGTAGAGAGAATTTTTTTTAGATAATTTTTATTTTCCTTTCTATTTTGTCTAATATAACTTGTCAATTTAATGTTTTCATTAATTTCATGTCTCCCAAATTCACCTCTAATTATATCCCTACTTCCCTAATGTATTCATTATTCATCTCATTATCCAAACATTTCTATTACAATATAGTCCCACATATTTTTTTTTTTGTCCTTTTTTTTCTCCTTCACGTGCAGACGTTGTTCTAAGCATGGATTGGTTAATTACATTCGGTTCCATTTAAGTAGATTTCTCTAACCTAAATATAATGTTCATTATTAAAGATATTTAATTATTTATTTAAGATACAATATTATTAAGACATAATTTCAAAAAAAGTATTAACATATTCTTTACTTATATTTATACATTTTTAAACTAGGTACATCATTCTTAATATCACATATATTTTCATTTATATAATTTGTACAATTTCTATAATTTATAATTTATACGAAATCCTCTATATAAATAGTAAGATTATGAGGTTGGTATAAATAATAGGAGGTAAGAAGAATATCCACAATTGATCCTTGATCTACGAGGGAAGGAAAATATAGAGTAAATAATCTGGTATCCTTGAATGTAACTAAATTGGTGACAACGTCGGTATTCCAACTAATCCTAAAACAAAATAGTTGTAATATTGGCTGTGAATGAATTGGTTGAATATAATGTGTCCATCTATTTATTTTATTCAAATTTTTGTATATAAGACAAATGAATAGAGGATGTGAAAATAATTATCATATAAAATAAATTTTAATGATACAATAATACACGTTAGTTTGACATATTTTTTCGAATATTAGATAATAAAAATAATTTGAATTAATCTTATTATGATTAGTTAGGATAAATAAATTTTTTTAAGGTTAAAAAGACAATTCTTCATTATTCCTTTTAAAATAATCTGCGTTTATTTAAATCCTTAAGGATAACCTTCAACTACAATAATCTTGAATCTTTATTTTAAACAATAATCGAAGGAAGATAATAAAAGGGTATAAAATTATTTTAAAATTGTCAGTAAATTCATAATTATTATCAAATATATTCCTATAGGGGGAATTGTTTATATTACAATGAAAATTATATATATCAATCTTTCTCAATTGGCAACTCAACCGCTAGCTTCCATACTCGGTCTTGATTAGTTGACTTGCTACCTATAACACTATCTACTCCATGTATAGAATATGTTCGCAATAGCCTGTCGTGGATGGGGACAAGGTAATTTATACATTCAAAACATAATATAATCAAATAGTTATTATGTAAAATAGCACAACTCGACCTAATAAATAATATTGTTACCGATTATCTACTTTTACAGTTCAGCTCGGTCAAATATTACCATGCTCAACCAACATTGTAAAGCTTGATCAATTCAGCCAATTAACACAAAAGGCTCATTGAGTATATATTATTCACATGGATCATAAATAATTAACATCAAATAGTTCAACAACTCGAACAACATCTTTGTATGTTGACTAAGTAATGTGTTATTATAATTGGTAACTCCATCAAGTTATTCAAATTGGTTAGTTCATAATTCTAACAATTCCATAAGGTATCAAGCTCAGCCAATAATTGATAGCTCCAACATATTAACCAAGTGCTTACTTGAGTTAGTCAAGAGCTCGGCCAAGCTAGTCAAGTGCTATAGTAATATATCACACACAAAATCAACATTATTAGTATCAAGACACATGTTACAATAGCTCAGAAATTAGTAAGTATAGAATGATTGAAAACTTCAAAACCAAGTAGTATTGAAAGCATAACTCCCCTTACCTTAAGATCATTAGGCTTACTTAGATGAAATGTGTATACTATTCAAGATCAGCTCTTGTTGGATATTCAACCAGGTTTCGTTTCAACTCTCTCTCCACTACCTTTCCTCCTTCACTACCATCCCCTTTTTATAGGTAGTGATAATCCCAATTTCGGTTAAATTTTATTATTGTATTGACATCATAATGAAATGGTTTTTATCCCCCTGTATCTCTTATATTTATTATTCTCTTATCCATCTGTATGACAACACAAATTTTTATCTCTTACATTAATTGTTTGTACATGGTTAATCTGTTACTAGATAAGTGATCTAATCGAGTATAAGCTCGACCAAGGAGTGCTTACTCGTGTACTGAGCAAGAGCTTGACTAGAAAGTCTTTTAAGGGTTTTCGAGTTCAAGTTAGAAGTATGCCAAGTTATCGAGTACTTGTTTGGTCAAGTAGTTTATTGAGTTCTGAGTAGAGTTCGACTAAACAAGTCCCCAAACTACCAAGGAGAGCTCAACCGATTACCTATTAACTTACCTAGTGGAACTCGACCAAACAACTTTTCGAATTGTTGAGCAGAGCTTGACCCTACTCTCTTACCAAGTTAACTGTCAAACTAGTTACTAAATTGTTGAGTATAGGTCGAGTAAGACAATTAAATGTTTATTACCAAATTTATATATATATATATATATTTATTGAAAAACAATATTCAAGATGTTACACTAAGATTTTCCTTTGATTATTTTGTCTCACCTATACTTTTATTAGGCTCTACCCATTCTAAGCCTCACTAATATAGACTTCATTGTTTCCTTGCACCAACTAACCTATCTACCCATTCTCACTTCATTTAACACCCGTGATTCTGATCTTCCGATACCACTCGCCATTAACCCATTTATAAACACATTCTAATACATTTTCTTCCAACCCCACAACCTACCCCTAAATCATCCCATACCGATTACATTTCTTTTCCACCTAATAACTCTTTAGTTAATATCAAACCTTACCATTACCTTCATTCCTATAAAGAAGTTTTGACTAATCTCATTACCACAAAATTCAAGGATTGCATCATACAACCCAACACATGCTAGGTGGATTTTGGTATTTTTGTGTCAATTATATAGTCTTAAATTCCATTATAATAAAGGATATTTTCAAATTTCTATAATTGATGAACTTTTAGACGAGTCGAAACATGGTAGATGTTTTACTAAGTTGGACATTCAATCTAATTACCACCAAAACAGAGTCAACATAGAAGATTTCCATAAAATGAATTTTCACACATTTAACAACCTTAACTTGCCTAACTACTTCCTTTTTTTCTTAATGTATCTTGAAACCAAATTTTTCCTTCAAACTTATCTTCCCTAATAACAGAATAAACCACTTAACCAAAAAAATTTGGGAAACCTCCCACCCTTCCCTATTCCTTACCAAATCTAGGATGATCACAATCTACTTTTCCTATGCTAATTCTAAAAAGAATTGTTTCTCATACAAGACACTACACTATGGAATTTAGAATCAAGAAAGTTTACCAGCTTTGTTTTTCTAATGACAACCCCAACACATGATACAAGTTCCTCCACCTTATCGAGTTTTGGTTCATGTTTTTCTATCACTTTGCCATTAAGATTATGCCTTTTCACTATTGTAGACAAGGTAATTAATGACGCTTAATTTGATCTATAATGACCAACATAGAAAACAAGTCTTATCGTCACCAAACATCATTCAAGCAAAAATTAGTCGTTCAAGTAATGATCCCTTGCGTATATTTCAACACTCAAACTTCATCTTACATCCAAAATCATGGCACTAAGATACACAACTAATGTAATAATATTGAGTTTTTACATCATTTAACTTATAAAATCAAATATTTCATATCCATATATACAAGAACAGTTTTATCAAACACTTAGAATGCAAGAAATATTTAATTAGTTTCCTTTACCTTTAATCCAAGTTTTTTTCCCAAAAATTAAGATGGATCAAGATGCTTTATCTTGTTCTACAAGATCTTAAACACAAAATTATTTATATTACTATAGATCTAATATGAAAATTTCTAAAATTGAATAAAAAATTTAGAATCCTAATAGTTTGAACAAAATGTTTAAAAAATAGAGGAACTTAGAACTTACTCAATTTGAAAATCTAATAAGATAGAATTGATCATTACTTCACAAATTTCCTCCTAATATTCTCAAATCTTCAAATAGATAAGAATTTAGTAAGAATCTTATAGAGAAAGAGAGAAATCTAAGAGAGGCTTAGGAGAGAGTTTGAGAATTAGAGAGAGTATGGGGGATTAGGGAGAGGAAATTCTGAAATGTGAGAAATTCTTCCTACTTTTCCCAAGAAAATTGAGTCTAAGGTCTACCCAACAACACTTGACACGACCCTTACAAGTTATGGAAATATATTGATTAAACTTTGGTTAAGAATGTTGATTGATTTCGAAGTTCTATTTTCCTAATAATTTATGTAATGATATTTTTATTTACTAAATTATTAAAAATATAATTGTCTAAAAATTTAAATTTCGTATATCACATGTTAATAATATTTTTTTATTAATAGATAATTATCTAATTAAGCTAATTAAAAAAAAACTATAAGAATAAACTTGTTTACCCATGAAATATTTTTTACGGACTTTTTTTTGTGGAAAAAAATTAATTACCCATTAAATATTTTCTATAGATTTATTTTTATAAAAAATTTTCATAATTTTTTTGTGGAAAATGTTTTATAAATTTGTTTGTGAAAAAATTTATAATTGATTTATTTGTGGGAAATTTCCCATGAATTTATTTGTGGAAAATAATTTCCTACTCTCCTTTTACTTACAAATTTATGGTAGTAGGAAGTTTATGGTAAATTTGTGGAAAAAAATTGTATTTCCCACTAATTTGAAGTATTTACCTACAAACTTATTTCATGGGAAATAAGATTTTTTTTTAGTGTAATGATAAAATGAAAACAATTGAAGAAAAAAATTCACAAAAAAATCAATTAAATTATAGATAAATCAAACAAGCAGTTTACATTAGTACATGTAAATAAAAAGAGTTAAATTTCAATTTTTAATCTTTGTTTTTAAAGCAAATAAATGCAAATTATGGGAAGCATGAGTAAAAGATTAAAATTTAAACTTGATTTTTCAAATAATTTTAATTTTAAAATAAGAATATTAAAGAGGGTAAAATAAAAGGAATAAGATGTTAAGACCAGATTATTTGATAATTTATTTAAATATCTAAGACAATTATTATTTGAGTCTTAATATTAATAAATAACATAAAATATTATATTTTATGACTATCTAATACTCTATACTACTACACTAGATGCTATATAAGATAATATACACTCTTTATTTATCGAATATATGATACTCGTTTTAGACTGTCCAAGTCATTGCACACGAATCAAGAACTTATCTTTGAGAAGTCAATCTTCTAGTTTCATATATCTCAACCAAAAGAAAACACTTAGTAGAAAAATAGAAAAATGATCAGTTCTCAATAAGAAAAAAAATTACTTTTTTAGAAGACTTGTCGCTATCACATTTCATGCAAAGACAGAAACATATTGAAAAGTATCTACTCTAGTCATACAAAAATTAGACTGTAAAATTCTTATAAGATATTAGATAATTTGAATACAAACTCTGTAACCCCTATATCAAAATGATTAATAACTTGTTTTAAAAAAATATTTTACAAAATAAGAACTCTATTTAAATTCCCTACCTTTCTACATTTCTCTTTATTTCTTCATAAGATTGTTTGTGCAAGTCTTGAAAATCTTAGTGGATCACCCATTGCCTTATTCATCATTATACTAAAAAATTTTGGATAGAAAAAATTTCATTTTTTAAAATTTAAATATATTAACTTTAATTATTTATATATATATATATGTATTTTCGTTTTTTTAATATTTTATTTATTTAAATCTATTTAAATTTATTATATTTTGTTTTATTTACAGTATATTAATTATCATTAAATACAAAATTATCTTTAAATAACACTAATGACATACATAAATAAAAGTTTTCATAAACAAAGTTCTCATAGACATAAAAAAAATACTATAGACTTAAAAAGAAAAATAGTTGAAATCTATTGAAGAATGGTACAACCAACATTGATAAAAAAACATAACAAATATTAATTAAGAAAAAAAAAACCATACATTAAAAATATACATAATTCAACAATGTCAACTATAAAATAGATCTATCAACATCCATGTAAAGTTTTAACTTATATTATTCGAAAAATAATATCATTTACATCAATAAAAATTCGTGACTAGTATTAATAAAAAAAATAGTTTATCAATATTGATACTAAGACCTTAATAAACATAATAAATAAATAATTATAAGTTATCTTATGATTGACATTAGTAAAAAACTCAATTAACATATAAATTTAAAATAATCCAAAGACATCAACTAAAAATAACATATTTAACGTAAATCGAAAAATATAGTTGATACTTATAAAAAAAAACACTAATCAACATCAATTAAACAAATAATAATAACTTATTATTGATAAAATAAATATTAACTACGGTGATTCAAAATAAGTACAACCATTGTTGATATCAATAAGCATGCACTACAATAGGATGGGGTTTGCGTAACGGCACTTTAGATAGCGGTTAAGAGAAACCGCTTTTAAAAATATATATTAGATAGCGGTTAGACAGAAACCTCTCTCTAAAGTGCATTTTAATAGCGGTTGAGTAGGAACCGCTATGTAAAGTTAGATATAATAGTGGTTGTTAAATAACCGTTATCTAATGTGTTGCCTTTAAACAGTGGTTGACACGTGGAACCGCTATCATAACTTTAGATAGCGGTTATTTCTCGAACCGCTATCTAAAGTCCTAATTTTAAAATCCCTAACCCCCTTTCTTTAACCTCGCGCTCTCTCTGCACTCTTTCACGCCCAACCTCTCCCTGCGATTCTCAGCCTCTCCCCTGCAATTCCCAACCCCTCCCCTGCGATTCCCAGCCCCTCCCCTGCGAACCCAGCCCCTGTGGCCTGCGAACCCAGCCCTTGCGAGCCCAGCCCCTAGTCATGTGCCTTGCGATTTGAGCCCAGCACCTGTGCCCCCTGCGATTTGAGCCCAGCACCTGTGTCCCCTACGATTTTCTCCCAGCCGTTGTGCCACCTATAAGCTCCACTATGTTGGAGGAGGACGTCATTGAAGTGCTTTTGTGGAGGTCTGCAACAGGTTAGTGGCATTTTTTTATTTTTAAGTTTTTAATTTGTATATTGTAGTATAATTTTATTAAATAATGAGACATAGGATACAATGTGCATAGACTCAAGTTCTGATACGATTAGTTATTCTAATTAGATTAGTGTGATGTAGAAATTATAGTTCAAAATTAGTATTTAGGTTGAATAATTTTGTAGTTTAGTCTGAAAAGTTCATATTTTTGGCTCTATTTTGACTTCAAAATTGTATTTTGTAATACATTGTATGATGGGTAGGATATATTGATGTTTTAATTTAACCTTGAAATAGTAGTTATTGGAGATTATGTATTCTAGTTTGGCTGATAGGTTTTGTAATAGTTTATGCTTGTTGAATGTAATGCATATATATGAACTTGAGTGAAACTTTAGTTTCCCATTTGAGTCTCTAAATAATGATTTAGGATCATTATTTTGAAACTCAAATTGTCCCAATTTGGACAGTTTGGAAATATAGTTTTTTTTTTTTTGAATAATTATCCATTTGGTGATTAAATTGTTATTTGTTATAGTTGTAAAATTTTGGTTTGCTATTCGTATCATTGTCTCTTGGTCCATGATTGAATGAGGTTATTTACCAAATTCAAGTTGTGGACAAAGAGACTCATGCGAAATGATGCCGAAATTTTATCAAGTATACAGTAATATGTTTAATTAATAAATAATAATTATGACATGAAAAACTTTATTCCCAAATGGGATAGGGCCATACCCTGTGAGACAAAAATAGTAGACAACATATGGACGTAACAAATTTAGTGTGCCTTAGGAAAATATGGACCGAAGTTGGATGAAAGCCAGTCATTGGAGCAAAGTATACGAAGATGGAGTGAAGGAGTTTATTCAATTTGCAATTGACCATAGTGATTACCGAAACCTTATTTCTTGTCCTTGTTGGTGTTGTTTGAATATGATGCTAGTAAATGTTGAAGAGTTGGAAGAACATCTAATGTGTAATGGAATTGATGATAAATATATAAACTGGACTAAACATGGTGAGATAGAAAGAGATATTTCGTCACTTAGGATGGATGTAAATACCTTTAACTCGGAGACATTAAATTCTGAGGAAAATGATCATGTTGAAGACATCCCCAATGTTATTGAAGAAGATCTTAGAGACTGTCCAAGGATGTTTGACAGATTAAAAGATGATGCAGAAACACCGTTGTACTCAAGATGCCCCAATTTCACAAGATTGAGTGCCGTTTTGAAGCTTTACAATTTAAAAGCCTCACATGGATGGAGTGATAAGGGTTTTACTGATTTGTTAATCTTATTAAATGACATGCTACCAGAAGACAATGTCCTACCTAGGAGAACATATGATGCAAAGCAAATCCTTGGTTCCATTGGTTTAACTCATGAAAAGATCCATGCATGTCCTAATGACTGTATTTTGTTTCGAAACGAGTATGAATCGTTTACAGAATGTCCAAAGTGTAAGGCGTCACGATATGTCAAGAAAAAATCTACACCAGCCAAGGTTATGTGGTATTTTCCAATTATACCAAGGTTGAGAAGGTTTTTCCGCAGTCCTGAAACTGCAAAGCAGTTTAGTTGGCATTCCGAAGGTAGGATTATAGATGGTAAGCTTAGGCATCCAGCAGATTTGCCTTAGTGGAAAAGATTTGATGATGAATATGAAGACTTTGCAGCTGAAACAAGAAATATATGTTTTGCCTTAGCAACTGATGGAATGAATCCTCATGGAATGCAAAGTAGCACGCACAGTACATGGCCGGTGATTCTAATTGTATATAACTTACCTCCCTGGCTTTGCATGAAGCGAAAATATATGATGCTTTCATTCTTAGTCTCTGGTCCTAAACAACCCGGTAATGACATTGATGTGTATCTATCTCCTTTAATTGAAGATTTGAAGATGTTGTGGGATAGCGGTGTTGAGGTCTATGACAGGTTCAAAGAAGAAACATTCACAGTTAGACAGTTAGGGCTATGTTATACGGTACAATTAATGATTTTCCTGCATACGGAAATCTTTCTAGATATAGCATAAAAGGACAATGTGCATGCCCTGTATGTTGTAATAATACTAATCATATTAGACTTGGTAATTGTCATAAGAACGTTTTTATGGGTCATCGAAGGTGGTTGCCACGTAATCATCCTTTTAGAAGAATGAAAAAGGCATTTAATGGAGATACTGAAGAGCGAATATGTCCCTATTTGAAAACTGGAGACGAAATCTTTGAAGAGGTAGAACATGTTCAAACGAATTTTGGTAAACCGTTTGCCAAAGAACTGCCTACTGGAGGTTGGAAGAAAAAGTCCATTTTTTTTGAGTTACCATATTGGAAATCTCTTTATGTTAGGCATTTTATTGATGTTATGCATGTTGAAAAAAATATCTGTGAAAGTCTGCTTGGTACGTTATTGAACATGCCAGGAAAGAAAAAAGATGGCATCAATGCGAGATTGGACTTGATGAATATGGGAATACGAGCTGAACTGACACCAATTAAAAAAGGAAAACGAACATTTTTACCACCGGCAGCATTTACTCTTTCTAGAAATGAGAAACGTGCTTTTTGTGAATGTCTTTATTCAGTGAAGGTTCCAGAAGGCTACTCATCAAATTTGAAGAGTATTGTATCGTTAAAAGATCTTAAGTTAAAGGGTATGAAATCTCATGATTGTCACATATTAATGGAGAATATTGTACCAATAGCAGTACGATCTATTTTACCCAGAAAGGTTCGTGTGTCAATTACCAAGCTTTGTTTTTTCTTCAAGACAATCTGTAGCAAAGTCATTGATCCCGCAAAATTACCAGTGTTGCAGAACATGATATGTGAAACCTTGTGTGAGCTTGAAATGTATTTCCTACCTTCTTTCTTTGATATTATGGTTCATTTGACAATTCACTTGGTTGAAGAGACTAAATTGTGTGGCCCTGCATATATGAGATGGATGTATCCCGTCGAGCGATATATGAAGATATTAAAAGGGTATGTCAAGAATAGAAGTAGACCAGAGGGCTGTATTGCTGAAAGATATTTAGTTGAAGAAGCAGTTGAATTTTGCAATGATTATTTGTCAAATGTAGAACCAATTGGTCTACCAAGATCCCGTCACACAGGAAAAATCTTAGGAGAAGGAATTTCTGGTTGTAAAGTTGTAGAGATCCCGAGACTACAATGGGAGCAAGCACATTTGTATGTCTTACAAAATACTTCAGAAATTGACCCTTATGTTACCAAGCATATACAACTTTTGAAGGTTAGTAATCCTAGCAGAGGTGAAGCCTAGATTACAAAAGAGCATAATCAGAAGTTCATTTCATGGCTAAAGGATCATGTATCTGAGGAGAGTGTTGAAGACAAAGTTCGATGGTTATCAATGGGTCCTTGTGTTGATGCATTTTCTTACACTGCCTACTTGATTAATGGTTTCACATTCTACACAAAAGAACATGACGAACAAAGCACAATGCAGAATAGTGGTGTAACTCTTGTTGCTCAATCCTTACATATTTCAAGTGCAAAGGATAAAAATCCCATATATGCTAAGATGTCTTACTTTGGTTGTATTGAACAAATATGGGAATTAGATTATGTGGGTTTTCAAGTTCCTGTGTTCAAATGTAAATGGGTTGAGAATAATAGTGGGGTTCAATGTGATGAGTTAGGCTTCATAAGGGTTGATTTCAAGCGGATTGGTTATGAGAATGACTCATTTATCCTTGCATCGCAAGCTCAACAAGTATTTTATGTCACAGATCCTAATGACCATGCATGGTCTATTGTGTTATTATCAAATAAAGTTAATGCTTTGACTGACGCCGAAAACATGGAAGAAACGCCAATTTTAGTGGAAGACGATCCTTTTATGAGCATGGACCCAACATTGTTTGATAATTCTGTAATGGATGATGGAGATTTTTATGCAAGAAATGACCATAAAGAGGGTGTTTGGTTAAATCCATCATTTCATACCACGAAGGGAATTAGAAAACATGGAAGTGGTTCAAAGAAACGACGAAGGTGTGACATATAAGTATTTTACGTGTTATTTGTATGTTATAATCTCAATAACGTGCATTAGAGAATTCATTTTATGTTATGTTTAGTTAATTGTCTTTTTTTTTGTAGAGATGACATCTTCAGATAATATGGAAGGGGCCAATTCTCCTAAATCTGCTAAGTTGAAGAAGAAGAATACTAGAGGATTGATGAAAATGAAATCGGTGAGCAAATCAAGGAAGTTAGGACAGAAATTACCGGTAAGGAGAAGATGTGATTGTTCGATAATGTCTTTTCTTGTTTTCTTTATTTTCTAACAACTTGCATGATAATGTACAGGTTGGATGGAATTCTAAGGGCCAGCCAGTAGATCCTAACAGATCCAAATTTGCACACTTCATAGGATATGTGACTAGGAGTACAGTGCCGATTAGTTATTCTGATTGGACTAATGTACCTACCTTGCTGAAGAATAATATATGGGATCAAGTTCAGGTACCAAGTTTGGTTAAATTTCATTATTCTTATTGAATTACACAATTTCGTAGAAGTAATGTTATGATCTTCACTTGGTTTACTTTTTTTATTTTTAGCAAAGCTTTGAGGTGCAATTGGAGCACAAGGACTTTGTTTTGTCTTTAGCTGGACATGATTTACGTTCCTTCCGGACACGATTACGAAAGGAAATCCGTGGTACAAATGACGACGGTGTTTCTCAACCTCTTGAGAAGTATCAGCGATTTCCTACGGCAACCGAGCATTGGGACGAGTTTGTTCGGCAATCCACCACTGCTGAGTTTTTGGTAATTTTCATAAAACTAGTCTCTTGGATCCATACAA